>JAQGAY010001332.1:0-14980 GCA_034698085.1 Polydesmus angustus | reverse complement strand
TATAGTGCGAATTTTTTTCGGTCCCTTGAATCGCACTACGTGTATAACCGGGTTTCACTGTATTTGTGTTGATCGCAAAACAGAAGTGGTCTTCTAATGGGGAATGGTCTTGCTGAGAGGTTTAATTGTACAGTATTATAATAATTATACCGGTATTAAAAAATAATTTATATGTATTTTTTAACTTTTAAATTTATTAGTGGTGCGTATGTTTAGGAGTAGAATCAAAGAATGGAGAAATCTAAAGATAGCCGCTATTATTTATTTTTTTTAATGAGTCTTAAGAAAAAGGGTTGGTTGAGTTGAGAGACAGGGACGGGTAGAATCATAGGGAGGGTAATGAAGAAAAAAGTAGTTCCAACATCTATTTACCCCCGTTTACAAAACATTTCACACGGATGATAATTAGACTAGGCTTATGGGCGCCTCTCACTCTCTACTGTACTATGTGCAGGCCGGTTCCTTAGCCTCCACCCTCAACTAATTCTCCCTATGCACAGTGTTACGAGCCCTCGCTTAATATAAATTTAATTTTTTTTTGTTAAACAACTTTTTTTTTTTTTTTACTTTTTGAACGCCTTTGAAGAAAGAGAAAAAAGTTAATAAAAAAATTGAAAAGTCGTCTCTTTTTCAAAGTAAAATTTATTTTTTTATTGTTCTCTACATAAACAGTGCGGTGGCGCCACAAGACGCTCCCGTTTAGTCCCCCCGTAACTTAACATGGGACGCCGGTGTGTGTATCGTCGTTGGTGCAGGGTACACAAAAAAAAAATGATGCGCGGCAGAAGGTGTTTTAGAAGAAGTTGATCATCATCATTATTGTTATTATTATTATTATTTGAAAATATGCTGAATAAGCGTGGAGTGCCGCAAGGAGCGTGAAAGTCATTTTTCTAAGCCAGCTTTTTTAATGATGTGTCTATACTGTGATGGTAGCGTACAAAGGAATCGGTATGGTTGAGGCGTGTGGATGTGCGCGCGCACGTACATACATTGAGATGGAGAAGAAGAATAAAAGATGTGAAAAAGGTGGTGGAAATGACACCTACAATCAGTTTTTTCCTTTAACGAATTTTACGACAAATTGCTTTTGGGATCTTATTCCGAATAAAAGAAGAGAGTGAGGCAGGCGGATTCGAGAGTTGGAAATGAGTAGACTATTTATTTATCCGACGAATAGAGTCTATTATATTTTTTTTGTTTAGGTTGAAACAAAACGCCGACTATATACTTATTTATTGTTTACTTTTAATAAAAAATTTTTTTTAATTATTTTTTTTTTTTAAATTTTATTTTTAAAGTTAGTGAGTTATTAATATAATGCAGGGTGGCTGCTGTTTGCTTTTTAATGCCGCGTAAACGGAGATTTAAATAGTTAAAGATAAAGAAGAATGAAAAAAATTTTAATTACCGGTACGTTTTTTTTTTAAATAGGGATAATTGAAACAAAAGATTTTTTTTTTTGTTTTTTGAGTTTCACGATTAAGTAATATTTTTTTAAAAAAATTAATCGTTCTCACGCTTATTATTTGGAAGTTATAATTAACATTTTTTCGTTTTATTTTTAAAGTCGAAATTAAAAAAAAAAAATTTATTACGGTTTTTTGTTTGTAATTAGTAATGTTTTGAACAGGTTTTATAGGCGAAAACATTATATTTTATGATGTAATGAAGCATTTATTGTTACTGTTAAAAGATATATTGTATTACAAAAGAGATGAAAATATTATTGAAGGGATGTTCATCTCATTTTTTAAATACACGTTGTTAATTATATATTTTTTATGATCGATTTTTTTCTTCTGGTCGGTTGTTATTAGTATTATTATTTTTCTTTTTAAGTTTTTTTTTTCTTTTTTTCATTTCTGGTAGAAAAAAAAATAAATGCATATAAATAATAGTATTATTATTATTATTAAACAGGTTGTGTACGTGCGAGGAATGTGTTAAAAGAGGAGTTGGGGGTGTTGTTTTTTTTCTCTCTCTCTCTCTCCTTCGTTTTCTCTCCCCATGTTTTATGGATGTTTTTTTAAAAACAAAAACCAATTATCAGTGCCAAACGAATAGATCTTTGATTGAGATTAAATATTGACTGCTTTTTTTTATTATTGTTATTTATTATTTTTTTATAGTACAGCCAACCTACTATTAATTTCAATCAACCAATGAGAAAGTCGAATGCATTTTATAATATACTGTAATCGCGTGTTTTTGAACTACATTCTTTTCTTCTTTTTTTAATTAATTTTTTTTTACATTTAGTTTTTGCGGAATCTTTGTGAAAATGCTTTATTTAGTTTTTCCTTTTTAATTAGGCTTAATAACGTTACATTTCAATCATAAACGTAAACATATTGCTAATTAAAGTGCTAATACGCCGAGTTAAAATTGTTTAGTTATTATTATTATTTTTTTTTTTTGAAAAACGCTGTAATATTTTTAATGCATCAATTGAAAGATTATAAGAAATCCCGGTTTGTTAATTAACCTAATAGTTATTAAATTGTAAAAAAAAAAAAAAAAATTTTGTGGAGTGTGTGAATTTAGTGCAAGGGCCTACCTATATTACGCGTTATTAAAATAGGGCAGGCTCGTAATAATAATTATTGTTATTGAACGAAGTGGTTTTGGCACGGTTCAAAACTCATATATCATGCGGAACCTAATTTTTCTTTTCCGTCTGCATCTTTTTATCAACGTTGCGCACGAACTAATAAATATTCTTCTAGTTTATGCGCAGATAAAAATTTGGATTTCGAACTAAAATATATTGTATTATTATTATTATCCTCAACCTTTTATGCTAATATAGCGTATTTTTGCTAATTAAATGATTGTATGATTAGATGACGCTGCTCGTTTGTTTATCACCAACGCTACTAAACTTTTACCTAACTAAAAAAAAAAAATTCCCGAATCGATTACTTATTAAAGCTAATTAATTAATGAAATGAAAAATTAATTCCGAGTTTGATTAATTTTTTTGAGGCTGAAGAAGGGAGAGAAAGATACATTAATTAATGTTGCCTAGGAGTTATTAAAGTTATGGACTGCATGAACTGCTATCCCTATTAATGCCATTACAATGTTGACAGATTCTTGACATTTTAATTAGGAGTATTTAAATAGACGAATTGTGTCATTTTACTAGGCTAACTTTTTAGTTTCGAACACGAGGAAATAAAATAATAAAAAAATAAAAAAATAAAAAAAAAGGAAGAGAGAGAGAGGATGGTTTGAGAAGGGGGGGATAGGTGAAAGGGAAATGATGATGACATCTGCCTAAGATTATTATTTTTAGTTGTGTACTGTATTACAAATACAACGCTTAACCTAGCAAAGTTTCGGTATAAAAGCGTGGAAATGAAATAAATTGGTAATGAAAGATGGATATGCGCGCGTTGCTGTGGGCAACAATCAAGGGAACTTTTGTTATTCCCTTTTTCCCTCCCAAACAGCAGCCACTCTCTCGCTCCCTCCAGCTAGTAGGCTAGGTGGACGGACGGGCTACTTGAACGCTCTCGGTGTACAAATAAGCTTTCTTATTGTTATCAGTGATCGAGTGAAAGAGCATTATCGAACAAATGTTAAGAGATTACACATTCAAACCCGCTATATCAAATGTAGAGATGTAGGTGGCGCTGCACCAACAATAATGCTCTTTCAATCGTTATTGTTAATATATAATATAACTGATTTCTCTTTTTCTTTCTTTTTTTTTTTTTAATATCAGCTAGTACTATTTTTCAACCGATTTTTTTTTTTGATGCATTAAACCCACCTGTATTCGAACTCGAGAGAATCCACTCCTAGTATCGCGCATGCGTGTATGGTAAAGAATTGAAATTCGTTAAGTCGCACGAGCCCAACAAAGTGTGAAGTGAACAGAAATTTTTTTTATATACATATATTACGTCATTTATAAGTTTCATCTCAATCGAGCATTTGTTGTGAATGTATAATACATTTGTATCCAGAAACAAACGGGGAGGGAGATTTATTTTTTTTCTCTCTCTCTCTCTCTCTCAAATCTCCTATCTCAACAAACGTTTGTCCATCTGTCGTCAGGCTGTTGTGTATTTTTATTTTTAGATCGAGCGACCTAAAATTTTTAGTAAATACTTTTTT
Organism: Polydesmus angustus; assembly: GCA_034698085.1. NCBI lineage: Eukaryota > Metazoa > Arthropoda > Diplopoda > Polydesmida > Polydesmidae > Polydesmus > Polydesmus angustus. Next base: position 10,852 of record JAQGAY010001332.1, on the reverse strand, counting down.
TTTTTTATTTTTTTAAAACTCAATCCTGGATTTGGATAAAATGAAAGGAGGGAGGAGGGGTAATTTGTTAGCAGATAGATTAACGCTCGATCCGTTTTCACGGTAAAACGCAAGACGACTCGGTTCTCGTCATCGTCTCGCCATCTTTTTATTTACACAGCAGCAGCACTGTTGTTGTTTTTATATGGGCGTTCGTTAAATTCGACGCTTGCATACGTACACACAAACACACGGTATATAGCTTTGCAACACATAAATATACGTTTTATGTCTCATTCGTCATATAAAATGGCTCGAGCACGCAGCGTCCTGTTGGTGTAAGGTATATCTGATAATATAAAAATATATGGTCTTATATTAATAATAATAATAAATGCTATGTGCTTTGTATATATATGTATGTGTGTGTGTGTGGGATGGGAGAGTGTGAGAGAGAAATATATATGCATGGCTGCTGTTAATTATATTTCTAAATGCGAGAGTTTACGTCGAAGCAAAAATGTTTATCTGAGTTGGGGGAGGAGCGATAGGACAGGAAACAGGAAGTTAGAATCCATTTCCACCTAAAGAAGGTATTTATCGTTATTGGGCTTTCTTAACTCTGCGTATTTATTTCATCCGCCAGAAACAAGGCTTAAAAGATAATAGCCCGGAGGAGAGAGTTGGAGAGAGATATCGTCCGTTAGCGACTAATCAGCTGAAATCCTCTTTCGCGCCAAATCACTAATTATTAAGCTAATAAAATATTGTAATTAAGAAATTTTTGCTATTTATATTGAGTTGTCTTATCTTCAACTCGCCCGGGCTATTATTATATTGTACTACTCTTACAAGTTTGTGACTTGACTACCGGTTACGTAAATGTTACGTCACGTGTTGAGAAGGTCGTTATTGATAGGTGGTAAAAGTTTTTGTGTGTGTGTGTGTGTGTATTTGCCGGTTACGCTCACGTGCGATACATGATCCATTTGAGGCTACCGATCGGTATCCATTACCGAGTTGCACACCGAAGATAAGGCACCGAGGGGGAGTAGTAGGAGAAGGTGGAGGCCATAAATAAACGTACAATACTATCAGATGGCAATTTGTGGTCATGCGCTCAAACTTTTTTCCAACGTGTAACGCGTATAACATTCCGGAATAATGTCATTTTTTTTTTTAATTGAAAGACGTGTTCTTAATCGGATATTTGTTGTTATTTACGAGTTATTATTTAAAAAAAAAAAAAAATGGAGGGCAAAAAAATAGGTTTAGAGCTAGATTAAATTATCTAATGTGCTTTTTGTAGTTTTCTTTTCCATTGTGGAGTTGAGGATTGATATATATTTATTTAACCTTACACGTCGTTAAACGATAATTTATGTACACCTAATACTGTTTTTACACGGATTTTTTTACACAAATTAGAAATAACACGGTTTCAAAATAAAATTTCATCCTCTTTTTACACGAGAAATTTTAAATTAACACGGTTTTTTAACCAATTTCAAAAATATTTTTTGCTTATTTTGAGAATTTTTCAAATTTTTCATACCTTTATTTATGTATTAATGATAATTTGATAATACTGTATGTATTTTTCGGTAGCCCGTATATAATGTCGCAGAATTCCCCCATTACTTTTTTTACACGGGTTTTTCAGGAACGTATCCCCCGTGTAAAAACAGTATTAGGAGTAGCCTACTTGTATAACTACAGAAGTTAAAACTTATTTAAAAAAAAGTACTGTTTTGAAGCAGTATTGAAAATTTTATTTTATTAACATTTAACACAGTTATAATTATAGTGTAGTTTTTTTTTTTGTTTGATTGTTTTCAAATGGATATAACAATTATTATTATTGTGGATTGATTGTTTGAACTAATGTCATCCAACGCATCTTTCTTTTTCCCTGTTATTTTCCTTCTTTTTTTCCTTTTTATTTCGGGGGTTTGAAATCGTTTTTCAAGCTGGTATATCAACGTCGACGTTAAACGTTTTGCGGTCGATTGATAAATTCGTATATACATTCGTAAAGTGGTAGAAATGTAACAAGTGTACGTGTCACGCTCTCACTTTAAGAGGAAATAAGAATTGATTTTCTTTTTTTTTTCTCTCTCTCGTGCACATATTTTTTTTTTTTCTTCTCTCTCTACGGTAGTCTTTTCAACTGTTTTTTTTTTTTTTTTCTTTTTCTTCCGTCTGTGATTCCGTTTCCAATGTACAGACGTTTATAGAAATGTGTATGCTCGACATGTTTTCTCTCTTTGCAATCCAGATCTTTCACTTTTTTTTTTCTTCATCTTCCTCTTCTTTTAGCTTCTTGAAGATGATGACTGAGGATTTAGGTAGAGAACGAGAGAGAAGGAGAGATGTTCTTTCTTTCTCAGCCACCCACTTTGTACCCCCACTCAACCCCTGAGAATAAATCGATTTGCTTGCTTTAGCTGTACGGTGGCGGTGCAGTGGTGCTGCTGCTGCTGGTGGTTGTGCGAGTGAATGAGCCTTCGTTTTTCTGTGTCACTGGGTCAAAGTCAGTCGGATTCGGCAGACAGACGCATTTGTACGATTGCAGACGAACAGAAGTAGATATACGTGTCTGTGTGTGAATCCCGTTCATTCACTTCCGATGCACTCACTACTCCATTCCATTTCTATTGCCGCCACGCGCAACCTCAAACACACGCGTTTCATTTCAACCACTGCGCGCACTACGACTCGTCGGAATAACGATTCGCATTTGCATCGAGCGTTTCTCGTACGATGAACGTCTTTCTAATTGTTATGCCAATTTACATAATATATAGAAATATATTTCCCACTCTCCATATTTTTTTTTTAAAAAAAATTTAGTTTCATACCGGTAATAAAAAAAAAATAATTTGCTTGCTTATTTTTATTTACGTGTTGAGTTGTATTTATAAAAGGGTTTTTTTTAGCGTGTTTAACTTTAAAAAATAAATAAATAAATGGAAAAGTATGAGAAAGTGTCAGCTGTTGTCAGTCGAATCGTCATGAAATCTATTGTAAACTGCGTAATTAGTTGTATTTTAGGACTGTAGTTTCGCGGGGCGTGCGTTTTCGGTTTTTATTTTTACTTTTACGAGTGGGGACTATTGAAGGTGTAGTAACCTCATCGCGCGTCATAATTATTTCGTAAGCATCTGCATGGTTTCCGCTGCACTACTTGTTACATTACAAAAGGACAGGAAAATAATTCAACTTAGCGTTGATTTTTTTTTTAAAAATATTTAATCAATTAAACGGTTTTTGTTTTCTTTCCCTAATTGGCGTTATTGTTCTTCACTCGTAACAAGCAAACAAGTTTTAATGCGAGTTCACTGAAATGACCAATTAACTGGGGTTTAATAATAATGTTTAATCTTACGATTGAAAAATGCAAATTTTTACGATAAACTTAGCTTCCAAAATATCTAATAGAAAAATATGCAAAATGCATGTTTAATTTTTGGTAAAAATAAATACAATTTTCTAGTTACATATACACGGTGTGTGCCGTATTAGGAAAAACGAACCCGCGGTTTACTTAAAAAATCGAGCTATACTTTAACAAGCGAAATAAATATCAAATCTTATTCAAACTAAAAACTAATTATAATTTACAATAGTACCGCTACGGTAAATATTTTTTTACCAATTTATGAGCTGTAAGTTGTACCTGTTAAAAATTATGGTCACAGTGACGTGTGCAGATACGACCATTATAATTATTTCAATAATAATCTATTATTCAAATATAATTCAATGGAATTATTTTTAATCGGCGCACCGTGTATATACGTATACGCATAATGCAAATCAGAATACCGAACATATATTATAGATTTTGTTTTTTATTCTTTTTCCGAACGGGAATTTAACGTAGAAAATGGTAATTTTTGCATTTGAATAATTTATTTAGATAAAAATCAATAATTTATTTAAGTAGGAGTTTTATTTGCTTTCTAAGCAATATTATTCATTGTTTCGTTTATTTACAAACTGAATGATTATATATTTTGATGATAATAATGGACCTAAGTGTTTACTCGGTGTGTCTCCTACGGCTGTTTACGCTACGTAACGGTAACATCTTTTTGGTCGAATTCGCGCAATAGACGTTCGCGATAGGAGTGTACAGTATTATTAGCGTCGGAAGAGCTATAGGAAAACGGTATTTTCATTCGGATAGCATAAAAACACAGCCAAGAACTAGTATGTACAAGTATTAAACTGGGAGATTCTTTTAAATCGAGCATACGTTTAGAGAGTATTACTGTGTACAGTGTATAGTATTTTACGATTGAAAAGGAAGTTGAAAACGACTTTTTAAAATGGTGATTGCCATCGGAATTTGAGAAGAAGCGAAAGGGTGTTTTGGTCGTTGGTGGCGCTGGCTGGGTGCTTATCATCAGCCACACTACTGAACCACCAAAGTCGTACGTACTGACACAAGCGAAGAGATAAAAATCCCTTCAATTTTATTTAGTTGTTATGTGTTTCTACGCGCGTGAAAAAGACTGCAGCGCGTGCTTGTAGCACTGTCATTATACCGGTACTAAACGCGAAGAAATGGAAATGAAAGAGTGAGAGGGCTTTTATTCTTCTTCTACACTACCCGGTACTACTTTTTGCTTAAATGCTTACCCATATTCTTTTTTTCCGGTACTTTTTTTTCGGTTGGCGGGAATTGAATGGCGGGGAAATAAAACAATGTATGCATGTGTGCAGAAGTAACAATTTGATCAAGTCGCAAACTTGCAGAGCATTCGATTTAACGTCTCAAATCACATTTCCTCGGAATGAGAAGACGAAAAAAAAAAAAGTAAAGAAAAGGGAATAAATTGAAGGGAATGAGGAAGAGATAAATGAAAATGATTAAAAAAAAAAAGAATCACACGGGGAAATACGCTACTTTTACTTATTAGCTAACTCTCTACTGTACTTTTTGTACTTTCAACGAAAAATAATTTGCCATTCCTTATTCGTTTCTCTTTAACGTTACGGTACTTTAGGTAGAGAAATAAAAAGAAGAAGAAAAAGACTTTTTTTTTTAGTATTCATTTCTTTGAATCGCGGCATTAAGTTTCAATTCACGATTTCATCTCAAACAACTTTATTGAGAGGGCTTTTAATTGCTAATTTCGTGATTTCTTGTTGATGAATTTGCGGGTGGTTCTTTTTTAAATTATTTTAATTTAAAAAAATGTTAAAGATGTTGTAGTAAACATTTTAATTACATTTTACAGTGCGGTATTTATTTATTTTTTTTGGGACTTATTTTTTTTTTCTTCTTCTTTTTTTGAGGAGTAATTGAATTGAAAGCGATATATATTTTTTTGGGTTTCCAGGTCGTAAATTTTGAAGTATTCGAAAAGTCTGATGTTAGTGTTCGCGGCGAAATTTTTTCAGCTCATGGACTTGGGTCGTAAAACGTCGATATTTGTGCGCGGCGTTTCTGCGCAGCAATTTTTACTAAAATTTATCCAATCTTTAAAATTGTAAATACCAATAATAATTATTTGGAAAGTATTTTTCTTTTAATAGCGAAACCATATTCAAACTGATTAAATGATTTAAAAAAAAATGAAATAAGCACGCGCGAATTATGTATAATTTAGAAATTTGGCGCCGAAATTGGAGGCAAACGGTAAACTTATTGTAAATGAGAATGAAAAAAAAAGTGTCAATCGGATAAAAATTTGCGTAAGCTTTCGTTGCAGTCGTTGAAAAGAATGATATTGAATTTTATAAGTAAAAAAAACCCTATTTTTTTCCTGCTTTCTATAATATAATGATTCAAATTGTGTATGCAAATGAGACGTCTAAATAAGGTGATTACTTATTCGCAGTCTCAATCTATCTATCATCCACGACGTTTTCCCATTGTCCAAATGCGTTACGCATTCAAATCAGATTTGGTGGCGCTGCTCCACTACTACCACTACTGCTGCTGCTGCTGTTTTTGTCATTGTGTATAAACGCTTTGAACAGCTGAACAGCGGAGGATGGATGGGCGGTTGGCCGAGGGAATCGAAAGGGATGGGAGGAGGGTAAACGCAATGCATTTGCATCGTTACATAAGCCTCGCATCTTAAAACCCAAATAAAAAAAAAATCATGTATAAAGGGCAGAGTGATCGATCTTGTGGAGGGAGGACAAAAGGTTTTAGTCTGTCAATCGACAAAGGTACACACACACTTCATATGTCAACGCATGCCACACTCAAATGTCCATCCCTTTCCAACCTCTCTATTCGGGCTTATATTATTCCTGTACAGTGTGTATACCTTTGCCGCTCCTCGTACTGCATTACCGCGATAACGGACATTCTTCTCACACTCTTTTTTTAATTATGCAAATTCGATATTTAATTTGCTATTTTTTATATAATATAAATCTACTGCGGAGAAAAGTATTTTATAAAATCCGAACTGAGCGGTACTGTTATAAATATCTTTTTTAAGTCGATTTATATCCTTAAATATACTTTAATGATTACACCTAATACTATTTTTACACGGGGGATATGTTCCTAAAAAACCCGTTTAAAAGGGCTACCGAAAAATACATACAGTACAGTATTACCAAATTATAATTGATACATAAATAAAGGTACGAAAAATTTTAAAAATTCCCAAAATAAGCAAAAAATATTTTTGAAATTGGTTAAAAAACCGTGTTATTTTAAAATTTCTTGTGTAAAAAGAGGATGAAATTTTATTTTGAAACCGTGTTATTTCAAATTCGTGTAAAAACAGTACCAGGTGTATAGACTTTTGGGATTATTTTCTTAGTTTTTATTTATTCATTCACTATTCAAAAATAATAATAATAATAAGAAATAAGAAATTTTGATAAACGATGTGTTTTACGCAATTTTAGATACGTTTCTTAAAAATGCTGCGGGTAACGAAACTCTTACGTGAAAATATCGCTTAGAAAGTCATTTTCTTGTATTCTTAATTTGATTTGTAATTCGCGTATTAATAATCCTATACGATTTTAAAATATCTATTTATTTAAAGCTAGATTTTTTTAATCTTATTCTTAAAGTGCTTGCCTGGATTTTTATGTTCCACAATATAAATGATGGCAGTACAGTTAATTTTGGTTTTTTATTTATTTATTTTTTTAAATTATTGGAAAAAGAATTAGTAAAGATAAATTTGGCTGTCAATTAGAAGAGATTTGTAATTGACAAATCAACGTCACATTAAATTTTTTTTATTTTTTTTATCAATTCGTCGACGATGACTTCTTTCTTTCAATCTCTTTATAGCCAATGATTTTCTAAGTATTTCCAGCTGTCGCTTCACATTAGATAGACAGTTTAGTCGGCGTAAAATTGAACATGATAAATCTAACTGCGAGCAAATCTTTATGTAATTTAGCGAAAGTCGTCGTCTGTTTTAACTATGACACGAGAGCGTCGACAGGGGCCGGCGGTCGATCGGGTTGGGCATATGGGATTCACTTGTTAGAGGCAGACATTGATGGAGAATACGGAGGTGAACGAGGTTATGAAGATGATTGTAGAAATGGAATAGAGGAGGAGATGGAGAGCCAAGTGAGGGTGGGTTAAGTTGAATCAAATGACCATCCGACTCCGCTACTTGACTGAGCATGCGCTTATTTACGCCTTTTGCGAATTTAGATGAATGTTCCATGCATGAATTGAGATCTCATTAATTCAACTGGACATTCACCCTCTCCACTTTTATCTTCGTGTTTGCCCTTGCTCTCTCTCTCTCTTTCTGTCTCTCATTTGCCGCTGCCAATGTCAATTTCGATTGAAACGAGCGGGGAGCCATCTTGTTCCGAGTCTCTGCTTTATTAGTGAAAATTAAAGGAGAAAGAAAAAGAGAGAATGCGATGATGAGGAGGGAAAATTGACATTGGTTAAAAGGTCGACTTGACCTATGCCATCCTGATGTTTCCTACTGTCACATTGTCGACTATATTGGACTTTTATTCCAGCTTTATAAAGAAGACATTATGACACTACATTATTAGCGTTAATCTCATAATCCGCTTAAAATCCCTCCGTTGGACAAACGCTTGAATACATTAGATTTGTTTTGGAAGGCTATTTGTTGTTTTGCCAGTTTTGCTTTTTTTTTATTTGTTATTTATTTTTTGAGAGGGGGAAAATGACTGCGCGAAAATTCGGCCGAGCGTGAATTGGTCAGCCGGTCGGTGGTCATCTGGTCGTTTGACTGGAGATTTAGATAATGCCATTTCATAGTCGATTGATCAATTTTGATCTGTTTTCGTTATTTAGCATTTTGATAGAGGATAAAATAGATGCTGTAGATGACGAAGGTTTTGATAAGAGAAATGAGGAGAGAGAGTGATGGTGGTAGCTTCTCCTTGATATGTGGCGAACTAGCATTAGTTGTCTGTTATGCGGGGAAGGCTGTGCGAAAAGCGTCAAAGTTTGTTTGAAAACTTATTCCAATTCAATTAGTTTTTTGCGTTGCTTATATTTTTATTATTCATTAAAAAAAAAAAAAAAGAAAGAAAGCAAAGTGAAGTTTTATAAAACAAGGTGAACTAATGTTTATTTAGCTAATTCAAGTTCGTTACTAGTAGTTAACCAAAGGGGTGCGCCTTGTAATCGAGGGTGTTTTATAATACAGTAGAAGGTTTTAATTTTTATTTTTGAAAATTAGTGGTGCGTCTTATACGCGTATTATTATTGTAGTTTTTTAAAATAGTTTTTGTACATTTTATTTTTGGCATATTAATTTTTAGTTAAAATTACTTTTTTTCGATGAAATCTAGCGCTGCTTCCAGCACTAGTAAGGAATTAAATATTGAGTCGCATGTAAAAACTATTATTATATGTAGCGTTTTACTAATTACGATTCAGTTTCGATTTACTGCCCAGAATCTTTGATATATGGCCAAGGAATTTGGAAAAAAAATGAAAAATTTTAGATGAAAAAATATTAAATTTAAAAATTTTTTTTTAAAAAAATACACACACTTATCGTGTTGCATAACTTCCTGTGTATATACGTGTACAGTGGGTCTTATCTAATTAGAATTAAAATAAATGATTCGATATATTCCAGGAACGTATCTAGGCCGTATATCAAGGTATGGGTATACATACAGGTTCAGATTGATGCTTTCCATAGTAACTGAAAAACACTTCAATTCAACTTTTCAAAAATACCCAATAAACATTCTTTTTTTTTTAAAAAATAATATTTATTAACCATATTAAATTTATTAACCGCTATTTTTTATACCAATTTTCATTACTTGCGTAAAATGCCCCTAAACCAATTACACTTATCCAAAATAAACTTAAAGTTACTTTAGTTAAATGGAATTGTGTTGTAGTAAATAAATTTGGTTCAATTTTTAGTATGTTTTTATTACCTTACTTTTATTTTCACTCGGGATAATCGAGTGTCGACTGTTTAACGAAACTTAATGGCTGCTTATCAATTGGAATCGCGAACACGATTTCTGTAAAAAAAATATACTGTATATAAAAATAAAAAAAGCATGGAGAATAGCAATAAATAGCAATTGTTGAAAAACGAATGAAAACGAAAATAAAGTGCATATCGCTGGTTCCAGCGCTGATAACGGGAAAGTACGTCTGTGACTTTTTACTCTTGTCATTTCACCATTGGTACTTGTCTTGAAAGCCGACAATAAAGAATAAAAAAAAAACAAGAATGAAAAAGAGAAACATAAAGATAGGGGGAGGTTAAGAAATCAATTGCTCAACTTTTTATAGTGGACTCAACTTAGTGAAAATGTTAGAAGAGATACTGTTATTTTTTTTTTCTTTTTTATTATTATTATTTATTTATTTCTTTGACTATTCTATTTACAAATCGTTCACCCGGCTCAAGTGGGCTCGCCATCTTTGGAATGTTATATTCTCGTACTTATCGCGGCTCTCAACCGTTCCAATATTTCATACGGAAAATGTATTTTGAGAAATTTATTTATTTCGAGACAAATCAAAATAATAATAAAGATAACCCACCCCGCGTTCCCCTTTACAAAACTCTGAGATTTTTAAATATTTTTGCGAAAAATGTTTCGGAGTCGTATTTATATAAAAAAAAAAAAAACAAGGTTCTAAAAAGGATTTCTTTGTCACCTCGTACAACATTTCAAGTGCCAACAAACTTTTTTTCTAGTGTATTTTACTGCCAAACTTTTTATTTACAAGCAACTGTAAAGTTCTTGTTTTTTCCTCCCATTTTCTCGAAGCTGCGTTATGTCATGTTCTACATACATAAATATATATCGCACTCAAAACATTACGATTCGAGAGCCCGAACTGGATCGTTGCTATATACATCCATACAAACCATATATTATAAGGTTTGTTGAAGAATGTTTTTTTTTTATTTTATCAGTGGACATCTTGTATTTTATTTTCTTAAGCATTTTCTATGTCGCTCCCTATACACAACACTTTTTAGCAGAAAAGTCTACAAATTCACTCGACGAATTTTTGGATGTTTATACAAAGTGAATGGTTAAAAATCATTGGTCCTGATTTATGTAAACAAAAGCGGCGACAGATGTCTGGAGAACATTTTTTTTTCTTTTTTTCTTTCTCGGTTAGCCTGGGTGGGGGTGAGAGAGGGTGGAGAAATATAACTGTAAGAATTTATTTTCGGAGAACACTTGAAAGGTTTTGCTCGTTCCGTATCTACGTTCCCGTTTTTTACATTTTTATTTACGGGGCTTTGGTATCACGAGCGATTTATCTCGCTGTTTACCATTACGAGTCATACGCCACGCCATCTTTATTTTATACGCTACTTAAAACAATTCGCTACCCATCTTCATCTTATTTGCCCGATTTCATTTTTTGACTGGAGCGAGTTGG
>JAQGAY010001331.1:0-14985 GCA_034698085.1 Polydesmus angustus | reverse complement strand
AAAAAAAAAATTTTATCGGCAAAAATATAAATTTTATTAGCTATCGAAATTCTCAAGTGACATCGCATCACCCTGTAGTTTCGTTTTTCAAAGTATTATCTCACAATTTAAGTTGGAATGGAGTGCACCAACGCCACTTTGACGAAACTAAGAGTTGTATTTAGAAACGACACTTGAGTGTGGGTGAGCACTCTTGGAGCGTATTTCAGTATTACAACAGTTAGTAGGACGAAGTTTTCATCCCATAGTTATAACAATTAGGAGATTGCACTCTTAAGTGCCGTTTCTGAATACGACCTAAGACTTGTGTAAATGTTGTTGAAAACATGCAACCTATGTGTTCCTGGTGCACGAGCACGCCCAATCATCAGACCAACCGTGCTCAACACACCCATTCCATAAACCACAAATAGCCAAACTTGTCCTTTTTCCCCAAAATATTTCGTGCCTCGTAAGATCGGCACTTATTTATTGTATAAAAAGCTTCCTTTAGGGAAGGGGGGGAGCGTCACAATTATTTTCGCCCAGGCCGCAACATATCTTTCCTACGGCATTGATTACTTCAGAAGCTTATTTTAACCAAGTTATATTTTTTTGGTGAGCACCGCACATTTATGTTCGGCCGCATATGCACTTTCATAAAAAAATGACTATAGATTTTCAATTTTAATTTAATTCCTTCAATACAATATTTTTTTCAAAAATTTCACAATATTATTAGTATTTAATATGTTACAAAAAATTGAAAAGCGAAGACTCACTTTTCCAGCTACAAAATAATATTTTGTTCCTAAATAGCATTTATAATTATTTTTGCACTGCTGCAAAAGGCTGTATAAATCAATCATAAAATTTGTAATTGTAATGGTTTCAATATCAAAATCTCCAAAATTCATTTGCTCATTGTATTTTATTTGAAATTCAAATTTCTGATTTAGATTTTCAAACTGTTGGTTAAGCTCTCTCTTGCAAACTTCGTTAAAAGATTTACAAACCTGCAACCAAAATGTTTTTAATATTAGATAATAAAATCAATTAAAGAGCATTACTTACTGTTCTCAGTTGAGCTTTTTTATCACAGTTAAAATATGAAACAATATTTTGGATGCAAGATAAGGGAAATGTTGTAAGGTTAGGTTGTTTTGAACCAGGAAGTCCCATCAATTTTGTTGCTCTAATAGTTTTTTTCAAATTAACTTTACATTTATTAACGTTAGGTGGAAGATGTATTTACCCGAGAGGCACACTACAGGGTGGGTTGGCTTTGTGGGTTGATACTAATAATGTTTGCAATCTTTCAATGACATGCTCCACTTCTATGTCCATTTTGTTCGCACATTGAGTTAAATGTAGCACATTTTCATTCAACTTTATAATTATTCTAAGAAATTCTTGGTTCATTTGATTTCCACAATCAATCTTTTTTAACCAATTTTTGAGTAAACTTGTTTTCTTTTTTATCTACCGGTATTTAAATAATTATTGATAAAAAAAGCTTTTTTGTGTAATCTAAAGTATTTGATTAAACCTTACCATTTGATTTTGCTCAACTAGCGAGCGCATCTCTGAATATTTCTGCCTTGCATGCTCCCCTATTCCAAAACATAAGCAAATTAAATAACGTGTATCCGTAAATATACGACGTTTTTAAAAAGCGAATAAACAAATCAAATTTTAATAAAAATGAATTTATTTTTTAATGTTTACATACAACAACACCTCCGATTTAATAATAAAAAATCATTTTAAGAATATGACTTTTACAACTGAGTCGGCCGGCACGTGTTAATTCGCTCATGTGCGAGCGAGTTATTGAAAGTTTTGCTAATCGAGTTAACATGTGCCGACTCAGTGGAGGTTGTCACATGCCAAATATTATTTTTCAAAATTAAATCGGGGTTGTAACTAAATATTAAAAAAAAAAAAATTATTTTCATTAAAATTTGACTTGTTTATTCGCTTTTTAAATTCAAAATTTTGCACGTGCCATTTAACATGTTCCGACTCAATTGGAGAGGTCATAATCTAAAAATTGTTTTTTATCATTAAATCGCAGATGTTGTTGAATGGAAATATTAAAAAATTAATTCAATTTTATTAAAATTTGACTTGTTTATTCGCTTTTTAAAAACGTCGTATATTTACGGACACCCATTAAGAAATGAAATAACGGTACATAAAATTATAAGGTTTTAGATTTACCAGCAATGAATTTAATGAGAAAAACTTACGGTCTGTTTTTCCATACTGAAAAGTTATTTTGCTCAAGATTTTGGTAATAAAGTGTTGATACGCTTTTTCGGAGTGTGCGACAAGAGGGCCTAAAAGAGGATGATGCTTTTGGTCACAAACATGCTCTTGGCAATAAGGAAGTATTATTGAACTGTTACAGTCTTTAAGCAAACAATTGGCTTCATCCAACAACTAAAAACAGAAACAATTAAAATTTTTACATTAAAAAAATTAAAAGAAAAACTTACCTTTCCCGCCACAAAATAGTCTATTAAAGACAATTCGTTTATTGTACATTTAATGATAGCTTCATGTAAGCCATTAAGGAGATGGAGCCTATCGTAAGGTGACCTTACGTTGGCTGAGAAAAGGACCTCTTTTTCAGTCTGATCAATCTTTGCCTTTAATCGTCTTTTGAGCTCTCTTTGCCCTTTGTCAAGGAGCTTTAAGGCAGTTTCATTAAAATCTTTACTCACCTACATTTAAATATTCATATAATATTATAGTCATCAATATTATACAGTATTATAACGATCGAGCACTTGCCTGCCTCATTTCCGACACTTTCTCAAAAGTCATGAAGGATAAAATATGTTGTAGACATTTGGAAGGAAGTTTCTCCCAATTAAATTGTTTTGCATTGAAGGAAGAGCTATCTAACCTTCTTCTTTTAGGACTAAAAACAAAAATAAATTAAAAATGAACTTACTGTAATTCTAAATTTTCTATGTCAAAGAAGATAAATACTGTAGCCTACTTTGAACAGCAACATCGTAGAAAACTAAATCAATTATCTATCTTGCCTCACATTTACGGGCACTCGTCTCCAAAAATTGCAGACGGAATCTAAACTGCCAGTAACACATACACTAAACAACTTATGTACACGTCGTTTTAATGAGAAAAATCTAATAGAAATACGATAGTATTACGATTTAAATATTAACTTATAAACTGAATAAAATTTAAATTAAAGTTTTTATTGAAAATGTTGAATCTATGAGAAAAAACTAACAGAAATGCAATGGTATTACGAATTAATTATTTTTTATTTATTTTATTACACAATTGTCGCAGCATTAGCTGCACTAACATTAAGGAAGAGAAAGTAGTATCCTGGTCTCGAACCCGCGTATACACCCTTCCCCTCAGCCTCCATCAAATATAGCTGGATTACAGGAGTGCGCTACTTCTCCCGGCATTATTAAGTTATAAACTGAATCCAATTTAAATTAAAGTTTTGATTGAAAAGGTTGAATAATGAAGTTTATATATTTACTCAAGTAAAAATTAAATAAATTTTAGTAATACAGTATTTACTAGCGGTAGTACTATACACTTTTAATAACACCATTGCTAATCTATGGCGTTTAAAAACATCGTGCATACATGTACTGATAAAACAACTCAATTAGTTTTATTTAAAAAAAGATTTACGTAGACAAATAATAAATCGCCCAATTCTAAAATCGCCAATAAACAACCTTAAATTATTATTTTTAATTGCTAATTTACCTGCTTGTTTTATGGTCGCAGTCAGAGTCAGAGCTGCGTTTTGGCTCTTCAATGTAGTTCATTTTTTTAAATGTATTTAAAAAGTAGAAACACTAATTTTATACATGTACTAGATATAAATCAAAGATTTATAACTTACACTTTTAGTTGAACACGTGGTTCAAGGAAGAATAAAATATGCTCCAATCTTTCACTGTTAATATTCTTTGGTTACTGTGCTGCTTTAGTCAGTTGTGCTGTTTGTGAAGAGGGAAGTAAGGTCATTTTTTTATAGAAGATTAGTGATTCATGCTGCGGTTATTGTATTTCCTACTGGAGACCATCTACTTATTCAAAAAACAGAATTCCTTGAAACAACCTTTTCTAGGAATGTGTTCAAACTTGTAAAATTATTTTACAATACAGTAATTGCATCCTTAAAGGAAAATTAAGAGGAATAAATGAGGAGGTACAAATGACCAAAACATCTCAGGACATGAAACACACTTAAAAATGAGTTTGAAATACGAGCTAGTGGAGATGTTGCAGTCCAAACTAGTTTTTACGCCAAACCAGTCTAGACTAGGCAAAACTGGTTTTGCCGAAGCGCCTTTGACGAAACCAGTCTTGCTTAGTCCAGACAGGTTTACCTGACGTGAGAATAGATCAACCATAGGATCAACTAATAAATTATTTTACAGATAAATGCATTTAAAAATAATAATTATTGTGTTTGTATGTCTTATTAAAAAAATGACTTAATGGAAAAGCTTACATTAATAAAGAGTATTTTAAAACTTATGTTCCTTGTTTACAACACATGTACCGCAAGCGCACGGCTCGTGGACGGCAAGTACTTTACAAAAACATTTACTCACTTGATTTTGCTTAATGAAAAAACTTTAAATAAATATGAATTATATAATTATGAATAATATGAATAAATATAAATTATTTTACAGATTACTTTACCCTAGTCCAAACTAGTCTCGCCTAGGCAAAACTAGTTCGGACTAGGCGAAACTCCAGATTACTTTATCCTAGTCTAAACTAGTTCCGCCTAGACAAAACTAGTTCGGACTAGGCAAAACTCAAAAGCATTTGCAACTTGTATCTGATTTTCAATATGATTGTGGTGTTACACTATTACATTTATAATACAAAATAATAAATGCATTAAAAAAATAATAATTATTGTGTTTGTATGTCTTATTAAAAGCAGAATTAATGGAAAAACTTACATTAATAATGAGTATTTTATAACTCTTATGTTCCGTGTTTACAATACCGGTACCCGTTTTAGCTTCAAAACACATGTACCGCAAGCGTAAGGTAGGCGCACAGCAAAGGCTTTACAAAAATATTTTTTCTCACTTGATTTTGCTTATACCTCAATAATAGAGCAATTGAGACCGGAGCTTCGCAATTAAATGAAAAACGCCACTGAGTGAATTGCCATAGGCTGCAGTGCATTTAGATGGTACCAGAAGTGCATTTGTTTCCACACACCACAGACTAATAAGTACTTGCCGTCCACTAGCCGTGCGCTTGCGGTACATGTGTTGTAAACAAGGAACATGAATTTTAAAATATTTTAATATATTTATTAATGTAATGCCATTTAATGTAAAACAAAGGTAAATCCCTGTTGACCCTCCTTTTGCTTGCGTTTTCATTTTTTTTTTGTTGGACCAGAAAGGCCATTGACGTCACTCAAATGATGCTGTTCGAATGACGTCAATTACAATCGCAATTTAAACAACTACATTATGTAGAGCAATAAAGTCAAGCTCCCAAAATAATTATGTCAAAATAATTATAAATCGAGTATAATAAACATTTTCGAGCTTTTATAATTTTGTGAAATAGGGTTTAGACTTGATATTTTGTTACTTGGCAAACAATTAAGGTACGCTAGGCATGTAAAGTTAAGTGCATGAGGACAAACACTTTCACAAAATAAAAAAAAATTGTATTGAAATTTGAAACGCATGTATAAGTAACAAGTTACCGGTAGTTTAGATTTCAAGCAGTTTAGATTCCGTCTGCTATTTTTGCAGACATTGAAGCGCGGTGAATTTGGGACAAGAAAGATTGGCGCTCGGTAACTTGGGCATAGTATGCCGGAAGCTAATTATTAACTTTAATATTGAGCTTCTAATAAAAATTCGTGCAGCTTTGCGTTAAGTAGGTTTTTACTATAATTAAGGTTCAGCATAGTGTGGCTCAGTGGTCACTGTATTTTTTTCTTTGGCTCAGAAAATTTAGAAATAAATTACAGAATTATAATTATGCTAGCAAAGTGTTTAGTAAACAGACACGCCTTCTGTGCCATTGAAGTTTCCGAGCACCAATCTATCTTTCCCCAAATTAACGGCGCTCATCTGCAAAAATAGCAAACGAAATCTAAACTGCCAGTACAATATAGATTTTCCATACTACAGGATGTCTAAGATATTTGTTAATTGTTTTTTAACTTTTTACTGTTACTATAAATATTTGTTATTCAAATCTTAAATAATTAATCACCAACGTTATTTTTAATGTGATTTGATAGTATTGGAACATTTAAAATGAATCTATATAATAACGTGTGTCCATAAATATACGACGTTTAGAAACAGCAAATAAAGAAGTCAAATTTTAATGAAATTGAATTAATTTTTTAATATTTACATACAGCAACACCTCCGATTTAATGATAAAAAACAATTTTTGGAATATGACCTCTCCAACTACGTAGGCACATGCTAAATCAAATAGCAATATTTTCAAATTAAAAAGCGAATAAACAAATCAAATTTTAATGAAAATGAATTAATTTTTTAATGTTTACATAAAACAACACCACCGATTTAATGATAAAAAACAATTTTTAGAATATGATCTTTCCAAATGAGTCGGCACGTGTTAATTCGCTCATCAAAATTTCTATTGCACCATGCAGTCAGACATGTGCAAGCAAATTATTGAAAATTTTGCTAATCGAGTTAACAGGCGCCGACTCAGTGGAGGAGGTCACATGCCAGGAATTATTTATCATTGTTAAATCGGAGCTGTTGTTATAAATAAATATTAAAATATAATTTATTTTCCTTAAAATTTGACTTGTTTATTCGACTTTTAAATTGAAAATTTTGCATGTGCCATTTAACATGTGCCGACTCAGTTGGAGAAGTCATATTCTAAAAATTGTTTTTTATCATTAAATCGAAGGTGTTGTTGTATGTAAATATTAAAAAATTAATTCAATTGCATTAAAATTTGACTTCTTTATTCGCTATTTCTAAACGTCGTATATTTATGGACACACGTTACAAAGAAATGCAACATAATAACATAAAATAAAAAATTGAATTCAATATGTCTTCCTCGGTTCTCAATAGGTTTAGCTAATCGTTTGCGCCACTGGTAAATGCTCCTGCCAGAATACGATCTAATACTGTTATTCTTGTCATTTTAAAACTTTAAAAAAATTTGGAATATAAAGATGGCAATCAGAAGTTAATGAAATAGTGATGTCAAAGGTTGATTTAGTAATTAAGAGAAATTTCACAGATTCAAATTCATCAAAAAACATGTAATTTGCACTAGATTTCACGATGGGGTGCCCTCCCGATATAGCACCATAGCTCCACGTGTGGAAAAAGTTGGAAGATATGTGAACACCAAAAGGGCATACGCAGGGCAGTATTCCCTTTCCCCTGTATGTTGCTTGTTTTGCCCTAGGGTGGTCCTACTGGAAGGTCAGCTCAATTGCTGTGACTCCTGGATGTTATTTTTATTTTAAAGTTTTTTCTATCTGCTAAGTGTTGGTTAAAAGTGTTGTACAGCAGTGTAATGTTGTTATTAAGAATGTTTGTGATAAACTGCATTTCTTTTGTACATTTTTTAACCATGAATAAACCACAATAAAAGATTGATTAATCTGCATCTTCTCTTAATATAAAAAATAAAATATGACTATTACTTGGAAAATGTTGTTTATAATCATACGGGCTCAACCACTGACATTCCCAAAACAACTGAAAATAGTTACAATCTTTAACACGCTTGTCCAGATAGCTCCACCTTCACTCGACAGCATCCATGAACAAGGATTGCATCGGTCGATGTAACCATAGTTATTGTACATCATAAACATAAGTATGAAACAAACGTTCCTGTTGCTCTTCATGTGTTTCCACTTCTATATGGTTCCATAACTATCACCAAAAGTGGAGAAAACAGCTTTTTTGGTGAGTAGCTTCCTTATATGCATTTACTTTATTGATTGTAATAATTGCAATGTTTTATTAAGATACCCGTTTTACTTTAATACGTACTTTATTATACGGTACATGTTTAGAAAAAGTGAGCGGAGGAAATAATACCCAAAAACCAGAAATAATACGACTCCAAATGAGACGTCAATCATCAAGTAGCTCATTAAACTCTAAAAATAAAAGATTTCTGATTAATAGAACTACATTCAAATATTTTAAAATTATGAAATGCACAAACATTTGCCTGTTTTTAATTCGGCTTCCCATCACAACGTCTACGAGTCTAGTAAGATGTTGGCTTCTCAATCGCTTTTCCACATCTTCTTTATCATTTGAGCTATTCAACGCAGCTGTTCCTTTACATTCAATCAACGCTGCATCACAAATGGCGCTCTCGTCCATCAACACATGGCTAATTTTACTACAGTATATCTGTTCTCTACTAATTCTTCTTGATAATACCAAGGCGCTTCATTAAAAACAAATTTAATAAATTCTTCTTTTTTAGTCGTAAATAAGCAAACCAAATAATAACTGTTAATGAGAAAGTGTTGTTTGTGATCATCCGGACTTAAGCGCCAACACTCACAAAACAACTGAGAATAATCGTAATCTTGAAACCCAAGAAAAATTCTCATCCGCATTTTGCGGCTTCCATAAATAAGGCTTGCATGGGCCAACGTAACAAACGTTTCAGTACATCACGAGTACACTCTCGGAACATTCGACTCTGTTGTTCCTCATTCGTAAGCGACAAATAATACAACAAACTGAAAGGACGAGACCGTTTAAACATCCTTATGCGCATTAGCCATTCTTCTATAGCTTGCTCCTTTAATCGTTGACTTAATTTTTCAAACCAATACTTGCACATTGATCCATCACCTTTTAATAATGCATCTTGAAATAAGCGTCTATTAATTATTGCGTTCCCTGACGATGATTGAAAAACGCTATTCATGCGATTCACATTACCTGTTAGAGTGCAAGTGAAGTAGGTAAGCAGATAATGGGGATTCATTCTAGCACTCAAATTTCCATCCATCTTACTAACATACTCCCGTCTTCGCTCTTCACCCATACTTTCAAACAACTCTCGAGCCTCATCCTCTAAACAGTTAAGGCAAGCAGTTTCACAGCGTCTTTCAATCTCCACTTTGTCGTTTTTTACCATCAACTCTGCCGTTTTCTTATAATCCACAGTTCCGTGCATTGTCCAACACAGTTGGATAAGTACCTAACAAAATGTCTAAAAATGTACAATTATTTCTTTCTCCATTATGGTAATAACACCAGGCGATGATCTCCATTCCAGTTGGCTTAACAAAATTCGACAGTTGTTTTTTTCACAGTTCGGGCAATGGAAGAACCGAGACTTTGCTTTTGACGTTATCTTCGATCACCATCCATTGCTTCGCTTCTTCTCGAAATAAAAAATAAGCTAGAGGCTTGAATGTTTGCACTATTTGGGTCAAAATGTAACGTTGATTCCACAAGGTAGCAACTATCTTCACTAGAGCTAGATGTTGAAGCGAAGGAATTTCTAACACGAAATGCATTGTATGGTGCTTCTTCAATCAACTTATAAATTAAAATAATCAATAATGTTATTCAGAGAGCTACAGAGAGCCACATAAATCAAATTACCTCAAATATGTTCTCCAGCAATTTATGATGCACGTGGGGGCGGGATAATCCTGTTTAATCTTTAAATACAATTTTACCTGCAATAATAATTTTAATGAGGTAATTAAAACGATTTACATATTAAGCAGTAATACTTTACCGTTTATTATTGAAAAATCGAAGAAAGTTAATGCATGGCGTCTGCTTTTAAAAATCAAAAGGTCCAGGCAAACTCACAGTTGATAGAGCGATCACCATGTAAAAAGTTGAACGAAACGCTCATCGCTTGATTCATCCTGGGTACAATACAATACTCTTGTATTATGATCTGCCAGTGATGTCGATCAACGAGGGCCATGCACAAATGACGGAACGCAAGTTTTTTAAAAAAAACAACAGTAATAATTATTTTTATTAGAAAAATAATACAACTATGTCAAAGAAATAACGACAACAAGTTTAAAGTTCACAAACAAATTTATAAAAAAAAAACTTAAAAAAAATCGTTACAGGTATTTTAAATTAAAATTTTATAATTATGATTAATTCAGTACACCTAAATGTTTTTCTACCAATAAAAGTTCAGTACCGGTACTGTATTGTAAAATAATAAAAAAAAACATAATATGTAAAAATTATTATTAATTAACCATTCAAAAATTAAAATACACGTCATCTTTAATTACTGTACCGGGTATTAATTGTAAAATAATGAAGTTAATTGCTTTGCTCATAACAAACGAAACAATATTTTTTTTAATTTGTTTGTTTCTATGTGGTAAATAAATATAATTTTTTGTACTCTTAATAAATTAACTAAAATTTAATGCTATTAATAATTAAAACTTTGAAAGTGTAATATAAATCATTTTGTTTATTGATTTTTATAATAGATAGATAAATGTATAAAAAGGAGCGATTAAAAACATATTTTCCGTTTATAAATAGTAGAAAATGAATTTTCAATGGATGTTAATGTTATTTAGTGCGTTGACGATGCTGCAGTGGACTGCTTCCCGTCCTCCTCCAAGGGAAAAGTAATTTTATACTAATTAGGAAAGAAATAAAATAAGATGAAAGTACAGTACCAAAAAATAATTTTTAAGAAAAATGTTGAATAAATCAGTTACGCCATACGTTTTTTTCCATATTTATCATTTTAAAAATAGCATCATAACAAAGTTTTAAAAAATTGATTATTTTTTAATGAAAATTATTAAAAGAAGTTTGATATTATATTTGTTTTTGGACATCTGCAAAATGGACACCCGGACAATCATTTTACCTGCCAATTTGCTAGCAATTTATGCCCCAAAATAAAGCAACTGGCATTTTCATTATTTTTGCGCAGACATAACCCTGAGTGCAAACAATCTTTTAAAATGAAATAATATGGCTTTCAGCTTTTTTATATCCTCTCCTCAATTGGTTTTAAATCAATTAATTAACCCAAGATTTAAATTAATTTTTATTATTAAGGGAAACTGCAGCACCTGTCACTCAGTCAACTCCCTTCTGGATCTCCTCCACTCTGCTGGTAGGGGGTACTGGACAAACCACACAAAAAGTAAGTGCTCATTTCTAAATAAATTATAGAAAAGCGAAGAATAAACTTAATTATTGTTTGCAGTGGATTCCCGGTGGTCTCCCTGCTCCAGGCGGAGCGAATTGAATACCCTACCGTAACCAAACCAATAACAATATACAAGCTATGTAATAATTAATGTTTAAAAGATACAATTTTTATTAATGAAATGCAAGTTTAATACTGTACTGTTTTAAATTTTTTTCGAATTATTATGTAACAAGTGAAAAAGTTAATGTAATTTAAAAAAAAAAAATTGAGGTTTAAATGTAGAAAAGAGCGTTTTTTTTCTCCTTATTTTTTGCAATAATGATTTTCTTAATACTAGGCAATTATTATTAATAATTATTATTAATTAACTAAGAAGCGGACTTTAATTTTTCTAAATATTGTTTTCAATTGTTTTTTAAAAATTTATTTACATGCTTTTGTTGGTAAATATGAAAGCTATTTTTCCGTGTATTTGGCTTTCCGCTTTATGCAGGTTTTAAACCGCTTCTGCAAAAAAGTTTGCTGCTGTTTTTTTTTTTTTTTGGTTCCAGCGCTGGATCATTTTTTTCTCCCACATTCTTATCAGTTGAATTTTTTTTTGTTTCATTAAAGTCTTAAGGGAAGTCAAAATGTAAAAGTCAGAAGGTAAAGGAAGGGGTTCAAAATGTCCCAACCGGCTTTGCTTTATAAGGTCGCCTTGGTGGCACGAGCATTATCGTGCAGCAACTTCGCAAGCATACTCCTTAATTTTCTCAACATTGATTGTAATGCAGGAATAAACCTCAATTTATTAAAGTAGAACAAAAAAATATATTTACAAGTTTGATGAGAATCGTGTACTTGATTAACTAATGGTACAATGTAATTCATATACTATTTCTGAAAAACTGGTTTGAAATATCAAAAACATCATGCGATGTTAATTTGTAGAGATTTTGACGCTAAACAGTTTAGCTCTTCAAGATTCGCTAAAACGCCATAATATTATTATCAGAGCGGAAGTGATTTGAGAACGACCATCCAAGTTTTTTTTTTTGTTCCTATATATCTAACTAACTAATCCAGAAATTTAATCAAGAAATTTCCTTTATACGAAAAAATGTTCTCAGAAATGGTGTCAGCAGTATTGTGCTGCATTACCGGTAATAGTTTCCTTATGGCTTTTCTTATTGAAGCAATGAGGCGAAATGCTGCTGTTGCAAAGAACTTTGATAAGAAAGGAAGTTGAATTGAAATCACACGCAGCACTTGGCTCGAGATAGGTCAGAGGTCAACTAAAAACTAAAACCTCTATATCAACGTTTATCAACGAGGGGCGTACACCCCACAAAGGGACAATTTGATTGTTCAGGGGTGCAATTTCGATGACTAGCATCATTTCAGTTAAAATCTACCCCACGGGCCACGGCCCTGTAAAGACTGTACAGTACTGTATTTATTTTTTGCGCGTATGAACGATTGAAAGCGTGTGCGACGTGACTGAGAATTATTTAACGTAAAGTGGAAATAATACAATGGGAATTTAAAAAAGACTAAGCGAAATCCAAGAAGGTGTAAAAAAATATATTTAAATAAAAATAAATTAAATTTTCTTTATAATTGTTGGGTATCACATTCCGCTCACAACACTCTCCACTCTTTTTCTCAGCCATGTTATTCAGGTAAATGAATTTCATTCACTTTGCACCACGATTTAGAGTTATTATTTTTATGCGAAACTAGAGATATTTGTAAAATTGAATGTAGTTTTTCAATAATTATTTTTTTGTTGTGAATTTGAAATATTAGTTGTCGCATTCAATCTTTAAATTAAAGTTAATTTTTACTTCGAATCTCTTGAAATTTGCATGAAATAAGTTTTAACTGCAAGTGAATATTTTGCTTGTGCCTTAAGCGACATTTTTCGCTACATAGAAATAAAATTCCGCTTCCTCGTAATCGAACGCCTGAGCATGCGCAATCGTGAAAACTGGCAAAGGAAATTATTTCAGTTTTGCGATTAATTCTCGTGAAAAAAAACTTAATAAAAAAATTCATTTCAATTACCGGTATACGGGGTATTCGTAAAGTCTGGATAGTTTGGTCAAAAAAATAAATTTAACTCGTAAGGAAATTTTTTTTATTTACAGCTTTAGTTAACTACATATCTACCTCAGAATTTCACAAAATCCCATGCAGATTTAAGCACTTTTAGTAACGTTTTATTAGTTTTTTTAACCCCTCCGCAAAAAAATTCGCTGCCAACTGATGCCAGTCTTGAGTTCCTCGCCGTTTTCAACGCGTTGCTCACTAAGTCACTCTTTCAAGTGCAAAAAAGATTTATTGGTCCCAAAATAGACTATATGGAGAGTGACTAGAAAGTTCCCAAAAAAATATTGAATCGTCTTCTTGGTTGATGCAGCGGTGTTAGGACGGACACGCATTGTCGTTTTTTACGCCGAACAACAATTTCTCACGCCGCCGGTGTAACCGAGAAGAAAATTTAATATTTTTGTTGGGAACTTTCTGGTTACCTTTCATATAGTCCCGAACTTGCACCTAGCCATTAATAAACCCTTCTTGCACTTGAAACAGTAGCTTGGTGGGCAATGGTTAGCAAACGATGAGAAACGCAAGACTGCCGTCAACTGGCGGGGAACTTCTGTGAAGAGGAGTTTTAAGAAACTGACAAAACGTTACTAAAACTGCTTAAATAATAAATCTGAATGGGATTTTGTGGAATTCTGAGATAGATATGTAGTTAACTAAAACTGTAAATAAAAAAATTTTCTTACCAGTACATTTTATTTTTTGACCAAACGTTCCAGACTTTACGAATAACCCTCGTATAATAATGGTTAACATGTAAAAAATGAAATTACTACAGTATACCGTAATTTACAAATTTTATATTTTTTTAGCAAGAAAATTCTCCTTTTTCATTGTTAAATTTGTCGTCTTCTACTTCTGCTCAAAACGTAATTATAATTGTTGTTATATCTGGCCGTATCTAATTATTAATTAAGATAAAAAAAAAATTTACATTTTTTATTTCAATTTCAACAAAGGCGAAGCCAGCGAGTCAAAGGAATTTAAATACGTGAGTTTATTACGAAGTCAATATTTTAATTACGCTAATTAAGAATTAAAAATAAGTAAAGCAAGAAATGAATAAATAAATCCTGGATTATTTTTACTGTGAAAATTATTAAAATTAAATTTTAACGTTTTTTTTTATATTTTAGTTTTGTTACGATATTCAACCAAAAGATCGACGATTTATACGAGCGAGTGGACCAAATGGAACACTTCAAAGGAAACAACGTAATTGACTCTCACTAAATAAATATTTTTGTTTAAAATTAATTAAAACTGTTCTTTTCTCAGGCATTTGATGTGCACGAAATTATCGGCTTAGTTAACGAAATTGCCAATAAAATTGAAAAAGTTGACGAAAATTTTATTAAAATTGGTGAAAAACTTGAAGAAAATTTTAATAACATTGACGAAAAATTTGAAGATAATTATAATAAAGTTGACGAAAATTTTAATAAAATTTTGGAAAAGTTTGACGAAAGTTTTACTAAAATTGACGAAAAGTTTGGAGAAAAATTGGAAGATTTTGAGGAAAGTTTTAAAAAAATTGACGAAAAATTTGAAGGAAATTTTAATAAAATAGACTTTAATAAATGTCTTATTCGGTGTTCCACGGTAATAATACGCAAGAGAATATTAAATGATAAGTATACTTTATTATTGCTTACAACTTGTTCGCTCGAACGTATATCAAAGAATGATTACTGATCGAGAGCC
>JAQGAY010001330.1:0-14985 GCA_034698085.1 Polydesmus angustus | reverse complement strand
AAAAAAATTATTATTTTTTACCGGTAATAATAAATTATTTCCTTATTATTAATAAATTAATATCAAATGAATAAATTACTTTCTTGACAATTAATTTTTTAAATAATATTACGGTATAATAATTTGCTCTTTTTCCAAAATATCAAAAGCGTGAAAATTAAATCCCGAAAAATTGAAATGTACAAAATTACTTATTATTGACCATATTAAAATTTATTAAACTTTAACAATTATATTAATTGCACATAGAATTTTATCACAGCATCATTTTAAAATGCTCTACATTAAAAACAATTTATCTATGAAATAATATTTTCTCAATAACAAAATAGTAAACAAACTACCGGGATCATTATTTTAACGTTACTCTTGTGTGACAAGAGTGTTAACCATTTCTTCGTACAAGCCTTTGGCATAATTAATTTTCTGTGATACCTAAAACAAAAATCACTTTATATAATAATTTTACATCATACAACAAAAATGTGAATTTCATCATATTAATGTTACAAGATAAAAGGTAAGTATTAAAACTTAAATAAAAAATTATTACCTTAATAGCAATCGCTTCCGTATCACACAAAACTCGCGGTCTACAAATAGATTCTGTAACTGAACTTGGTTGTAGCCCACCTTTTATCGTCAATTCTAAGTAAAACATAATCTTTCCTTGATGTTTATCTTGAATATGTTTACAATGGTATAAATCCCTAAAATGTTTGCAATTTAGCTAATGAAAATCCAATATTATACAACAACTTACTTTAAAAAAACAGATAGCACACATTCTCTAGTTGAACTTATAAAATAAATCTTTGTAGAAGACATTAAAGCTAATAGACCATCGTTACTATAATTGAGCCCTTCAATCCCAATTAACCTTATAAAAAAATATACGATATTAGTTTGTTTTTTTAAATTACGTTTTCATTATTTTACATTTCCGAATAATCTTTGTCGTTGAGTTGATATAGAATATCCAACCCTCTGCTTTGATCGGCCGAGTATCTTGGCAATAATCCTCCAAGACCAACACATATTCTTCTAGATCGAAGTTTATCTGGTGTTTTTCGATATTTACTCTTGCTCGTATCTCTTACGGCGCTTGCCGCACTAGTAGCTAAATCCAGAACTCCAGCAGCGGGCTTAGCAAACGTTCCTACCAAACCCTTTCCTAATCCCGTGAAAAATCCTTGGAATCCTTCTGATGATGCCCCTTCGTATGTTTGCGTGACGATGCTTGTAAAGCCACTGTATAGTCCAAAACCAAGGCCTTTAAATCCAGCCACCATATGCTCCCCACTGGTCCCTCCATGAGTGCTCTGTATTCGTCTGCGGTTTTGTAAATGTCGTTCGTCCATGGTCACCATACTGAGACCATCTGATAATGTTCCCGTCATCTAAATGAAAAAAAAAACCATTACGTAAAATAAAAAAAAAATTCTTGATAAAATTTATTACTTTAGCTGCTGAATTCGATATTCCATGAGTAACATTTTTTAAAAGGCCTCCGACATTCCCTTCATTTAAAAATTCCGATAATCCTTCTGATAAATCGTTTACTAATCCAATTGGATTTCCTAAAAAGTCAACAGCTCCCAATATTTTTGCAGCTTGACTTTTCAATTCAAGTTTATAATGCTCAAAAATAGAATCGATGAGAAATCTAAAAGTTTCGCAAATATGACAACGAATAAATGGATCTAAAATGAAAAAAAAAAATTAATAAAAAATCGTGCTGTATAATATTCATACAATGATTTGCCTAATTCAACGAGAGCATCTTCAAATCTCACTAAAGTCAGTCCAGTGGCTTTTTTAACAAGTTTCAAGTCTTGTGATAAACTATTCGTTGTAATAACGCTTAATCTCACTTGTTTTAATGTCAACGTAAAATTTCCAAAATAATGTCGTTTAGCCAAAACAATAGATGAAGCCTTAAAATATCCGTGATATTCATCATCAATGTCATTCCACCGGTCGTCACCACAGTAACCAATAAATTCAAGGATTTTGTACAGTAATCTTTCCTCAATCATTAACGTAACATTTTTTAACTGTAGTTGAAAATCTTTGAATATATCAACGATCAATTGTCGACGTTTTGTATTAATCCTACTACCGATAAAACTAATTGATGGATGAAAATCTCGCTGTTCATCGATACCGCTATTTGGGGTAACGAAAAAAAACACTGGACATTCTGCATCAAACAACTGATTATCCATCTAAAACAAATAACAGCTCGTAAGCGGGCACCTAGTACTATTAAGAATAATAAGACCTATACCTGAAAATTTTGAACGCTTCCGTTAAAACGTTGCTCGGTTTTATTTTGAGAGTATTCAACCATAATATTAACTAGCCGAGCATATAAACATTCTTCCGATAGCCTGTTAACGATTGATATTCCAACACCAACTGGCAACCAAATCTTTAAATGTAAGTTGATATGTGAATCCTTCGACGGTTCTTTCAGGGAAGTTTCCAAACTGTTTGATGAAGTAGCTGTTGTAGATTTTTTTGTTATATCAAAAATCTGTAAAACCCTCGTGGGTCCATCAGGAATAACTCGTACGCACACCAGTCCAGAACCTGGGTATAAACGGTGGCGACTAATAGCTTGTTCAACAGGGATGCCTTTATTTGTAGTAGCATATATCACAGGTTGCAATGGTCCAATCACTACATCGTTACCTACATTGAAAATGGTAATTTCGATTATTGTTATTTTTTATTTAAAAAAAAAAACTGTACGCAAATAAACAATTAACTAACCAGCACGTAAACCTTGATAACCATCTGAGCATTGAACGTAAACATTGTGATGTTTACATCTTAATCTTCCATCTTCTGAAAATTCCCAAGTTTGTGTTGATCGCCTTTGTGGATTTGG
The DNA here is from genome assembly GCA_034698085.1 of Polydesmus angustus. Lineage (NCBI taxonomy): Eukaryota > Metazoa > Arthropoda > Diplopoda > Polydesmida > Polydesmidae > Polydesmus > Polydesmus angustus. The sequence continues at coordinate 12,089 of JAQGAY010001330.1, read as the reverse complement.
CTTTCTTATCGCTAATGGTGTATATTTATCGGGCTGTAAAGCAATTTCAGCAATGTCCAAAACTAAAAAAATGTTTAAACTAATTATTCATAAATACAGTAAAAATAAAACAATCATTATACCCCAAACTTGACCTAACGTAGAACTGCTATTTAACTTTCTTGAATTTCTTGGTGGACTTGATCCTTCATGTTGTAGCATTCCTTCGCTAGTCATTCGCCATAACTGTGAACGATCACCTTTTATCTAAAAATTTTAATTTTCAGCTTTAATACGTAATTTAAAAAAAATTAAACCATCAATAATATTACCTTTGGCTGTAAAATTAGTTTTGTCGTACCATTAGGAACGGTTAATACCAATTGTCCCTGCCCAATTTCGTTGGAATCGTAGAAGGACAATCGTAACTCGTTAATGCTATTAAAGTTTCACCTCTTTTAATAAAATATAAATAAATAGATAAATAAAATTAGACTTACTTCGTAAATGTTTCGGTAAAAGCAATATAAATAAAGTTTTCATATGATAATTGCTGTTTACATTCTCCAAAAACGTTTAAATTATAAGAAGCGGACGACCCTCCCGGAGCAATACACGTTAATAAGGGGTCACAAGTAGGTTCGTCCCAGGCATAAGGCACTATTAATTTTTCAAAAAGTTATTGCAAAAAGCTTTTTTTTAACTCATTATTAAACTTACCAATGGTGTTCGGTCTAACAGTGATTTTTAACTTCTCTTCTGTTACTTGAGTTTGATGACAGATGATTGGCACTTCACAACAATTTTGAAGTAAATACGGCGAAGGAAGATTTTCTGCATCGGTAAATACAACAGTATAAGTGGCACCCAATAAAACTACCTCTACTCGTAAGAAAATTGGTCTAGACTGATCATCCCTAAATTATTAAAAAAAAAAAATTAATTAAAACATAACTAACAAAATAATATATAATAATACCTCATGCTTATGTGAAATGAATCGATTCTTTCAATATAAAATCCACCTGACCAAGTGCAACCATTGACGTCGCTAATACGAACACAAAGTAATTGTTCTTGATCCAATCTTGACCAGTGAAAAGGTAAAAAACTTTTCGGCATAGCTGAAAGACGTACATCTGCTAATTGTTGCTTTAGCTCTAATGCATATCGTTGACAAAACTCCAGCCTATGTGATGAATGGTTGTTCAACTGAAAACGAGGAGTAAGTGTCACGATGTGAGCATCACCATATTTTGCAGGCCCCATACGAACATCTATTCCAATGCTATATACCCTACAATTGCAATTTTATAAAAATGAAACAAAACATGATTATTAAAACAACTAATATTACGGCAACTTTAAAACTAACCAGTCAGGCCTAGCACTCCGAGACAAAACGTAAAGACGTCTAAATTGCACTCCTTTTTGTAAATTGAAATGTCTACACCAACGAGGGTCTCCAGTAGGATGAACCATTTTCCCAATTCTCACAGTACACAATGATGGAGCTTCTCTATCAGCAAATGAAAACATTAAAGGAGCGACGCTGCGAGCTTGTTCATTATCCGAGGATTGTCCAGCACTTTCCATCAATGCACCTTCCTGTCTAAATATCAATGGAAGACCAGTTCGATTTATTATCCAATATTCTGCTCCAACTGAAATCTAAAAATATATAAAACTAATTTAAACACCTAAAAAATGTTTGGCAAAAGATAGCAAAATGCAACCTCCATAGAAGATCCACCAGGATAAGCAACTCCTTTAACTTGCAATAAAAGACTTCTATTTTGATTGTCTTTTGCTTCAAGAGTTACCGCAAAATTAGAGCATCCATAAATTACTTCAAATTCTTGAGTCAATTTAAAAGTTTGAAATGAACTTGTTTCAAATTGCAAAAACATTTTAAACTTATCGATACTATTAATGTAATGTAGTGAACATCTTTTTCCTGATGGTATAACACCTTGAATGCCAGATATACCATATGATAAATCAAAAGGTAAACGATTATTAAGGCTTATTGGAGACAATAATGAAATAATGTGAGCTGGACGAGTAAAATTTACAGGATAAGAAAGACACTCTGGTGGATAATTTTCGCGTTGAACGCGAGCGCAAAAACGAAAAGAATGATCAATGGTGATAGTCGATTGTCGACCAGTCATAGAGCTGCAAAAATATGTATCTTCTTGAGCTTCCATGGGTTTAGTGATATGTTGCCACCGAATTGGGCTACAACAATATAGAAACGAAGATTCGCGGTTATATGGCCTGCAATAAATGAGCGAGTTAATATGTGTCAGCGGTACATAAAAATTTTCATTTGGAGTCAAGTGAAAAACTTTCGATCCGACGGAAGTCAGTGATTTGCTGCTATCTAACCGAATTTCAGCAGTCGTCTCCATTAAATTGCGTATCACCAAAGCTGATCTAGCAGTTATTAACTTTCTAGCATTTCCTTCAATTGTCACATCAAATACAATACGAGCAGTTTCACTTAGTTTGCCAATAACTTCCGGTTTTGCATCGCGAAAGAAAATGCCAACTTTGTCAACTGAAACAGGAGTTACTTGCTGCCACCCCTCGATTCGAACGCACAATTGATGAACTCGAGTTTCTCGTGTATCCTATGTAACATATTTTTTAAAAAAATATTAAAAACATTCCGCGAACTACTTAAATTTTTTTCAATACTGTACTTTATGTCTTGTTCTAAGCCTTTCTTCAAACATAAAAGGTATAACTTGATCGATTTCAACAGAAGTCCACGAGTCACACAATCTCGAAGGCAAACTTGACTTATCGCCATCCACTTTGATAAATCTAAAAAGTAAATTGTAAGTGAAATGTTAGAAGTTAAAAATAATCAACTAACTGTTCAGTTGTAAAAGTAGTAAAAAATAATCGACAACCGGTTGAGTTTTTGAGAGCAAAAGGAACAAAAGGCGATCTACGTCTCAGATTGGCGAGATCACCGCTACCGGACCTAAAATTAATTTCCATTAATATAATTATAAAATCTACATTTTAATATACACATTAATCATACGATCTGTCTCTTTGTTTATAATAATCCTCCGTCCAATTTAATTTTACATTTTGATAAAGATCCAGAAAAGTAGATGTTAGATTAACGTCCACCAAATCATCGACTGCAACTGTAATACATAAAATTTAAATTATACACTTCCATTATAACATTAAAATATTTTACATGAAAGAGATACACTCTCCAGTTTTTCTACTTCTGACAAATCTTTCTTCCATTCGCTCTTAAAACTAAATTTAAAATATATTGTTGTGAGTAATACAATTAATAATTCTTAATAAAATTTTTAAAGCCTTTAAAAAAATACCCAAAAGGCTCAATGAGTGGTTCCCAGCCAGAAAGACCACGATTGTAATAGTCGCATTCCAATCGACCGCGAGCAATACCACCCAAGCTATCTTTTACAGTAGAATCTTCACTTTTTAATGATTTTTGCTCTACTAGCAAGTCTCTCAAATGAAACTCAATTAAAGGTATGTCCGCATCCTTGCAATCATCAATTAAACATACACTCACAGTTCCAAGATGAATCTATTAGTCAAATTTCAATTTAATACACAAAATATTCATTTCAAAAAACATTCAGTACTTTTAATTGCATCGGCTCTTCTGGAGGATGTGCAACGACTTTTTCTTTTTCAACTTTATGTGCAACAATAGCATTTTGAGTGAGCCAAATGGCCGATTCGGAAACTTCAAAATTACAATGAGCTAAAGCTCTGAAACAATCTCCATGACTGAAACCCATTCCTTCAAGTTTTGCAATTTTTGAAGCTAATTAAACAAAATTAAAGTTAATTAATCATTAATTTAAGTTAAATAAATCTTTACCTAATATTAAATCATTCGTAGTCACTGGCAAATTTACTTCTTCTGACTCTTTTAATTTTGATTCGTTATTGCTCAATACCGATTTCAATTGATTTGGTAGAGAATCCATGATGCGCATAAAAGAACGTAAATCGTAATAAGAAACTTTTATGCTTAATTCGTGAATGCTAATTTCCATAAAACGATCTACTTCGTCAGAAATAGTCAATTCTTTAAGACCACCATTAGTTGCTTCTCTCGCCTTTCTTCGAACAACTAAATCAGCATTGATGACAGGGTCAACAATAGATAACGCTGTGTCTTCTTCTAACCCCAAAATACACGAAAAAACTTCCAATCGATGAACAGTGCACCAAAAGGGTTTATCAGTTGACATTGGACAGTAGTTAACAATTGCTGTAGTTTCTAAGATTATGGCGTTAGTATCCCAAGAAGCCGAATCTTCAACAATCACTAATCCAGTTTCAGTCATCTTAATTCGCAATTCAAAAGGCAATTGCGATGAATCACTGTTAGACATTAACGCTCCATGTCGAGTTATTACTCCAGAAGATACAGATGCTGCAGGATAAATTGGCTCCGATTTAATTAAATCGTCTGTACAATAATAAACATTAAAAAAATAAGGAATTATAATTAATTAAAAATAACGTTTCAACAACGTACCTGGAACTGGAATTTTATCCAAAACAAATTTTAAAACATCTGCCCACCAATCCAGAACAACTATAACCCTCATATGATTTAATAAAACAGTCATCCGTTTAAAATCTTTAGTTGCGCGATAATGCAATTCAGCTTGAAGATAACGATCTGTACTTTCTTCCTCAAATAATATTTTTTCATTTGTTTTTGATTGCAAAATACTCTTCAAACGCTCAGTGGCTTGTAAAATATTGCAAAAAACGTTAGGGCGGTTGTTAACTGGGTAATTATTAAAACGGGTATCCGAAATAATAATTTCCTTGGAAACTAAATCCACTTCAATAGTACCAAAGGAAGTAGACCGATGAGTTAATTCAGAATTAATAAAATTCACTATTGCTAAAGAACAGTTGGCGTTGTCCACGCAATCTAACGTAACATCCATTAATTTAATTTGCAAGAGAAACTGTGTCCAACCCTCATTATGCAAACCCTATAAAAAAATCGTTAAAAACTAAACTGCAATTGAAAAATATGCTAAATATGTGTACCTTTGATTTTTTTGATGGCTTAGGAGTAGAGTTAAGAATCACAACATTATCAATCTGCTCACCAATATTATGCTCAAGGATTCCTCGGATAATCTTATATTGCTCAGCATTAAGTACACCTTTCACGGCCGAAACTGTCCCCTTAATATTAATGTCTGGTACGTATTTAATTTGCTCCCAATTAAGATTCCTTTCCATTTTTAAATCTAAATGAAACTTTTCTTTTAGTAAGGGAACTCCTCTGGTCTTACATTCTGTTGAATCAGATTTAGTTCCGACACAAAGTTCCATTTCGCTTAATTTAATGACAATTACGTCCAGCAAAATAGAATCGTCTAAATTTGTTCTATGAACAAATTGGTTTTCTATCGTTATTTGATCCAAATACGCGACAAGAAAATCCTTGGACCATAGCGCAACAGGAAGCACAATGGCTGGTGATTGAATTTTAACTTTGAGAAGACAACGTAAGGAACCCGTTTGATCTGCTTCATCCTTCCCAAAACATATAAATAAATTGAAAGAATAAATTTACGACTAATTTAAATACTACAATACTTACAATATCTGCATCTTGAAACTGCGCTATTTCTTTTATAAAAGATACCAGAGTCAGGTAGAATCGATTCGTGTGCACGTAAGAAACTGCGGACATTTCGAGATTAAGAGTTGCATCAAAATCTTTTTTTACCGCCGCTCCGTTAAATCCATATTTGAAAAATCGAAATATTAAAGCTTCGTTTCCCAAAGTAGTAAATCTTTCTTTATAAAGCCTTGCTTCTACGGTTAAATCAATCAAAGACACGCGACCTAGAATTCCATCTACTTCCAAATCGCCATCGAAGTGTCTTACAACATTAGTTTTCACATTTGTTATTATAAAATTCGCCAAATCAACATCTTCTTTAACTAATAAAACGCTTAATCGTCTTACAAACACGTTCGTTTTGGTGCAGCTTCTATTCATTTCCACAACATGAACTTCCGGACCAATAATGTTTTTCCCTTTATGAGTTAGCTTATGCAGAAGTTGTTGATCGCCGTTGAAAAAATTTAAAATCACTTTCCAGGGCTGCTGTTTGACTACCATGTCCAAGCAATTAAAATTTACATCGATAATTTTCTCCGTAGTCAATTTCTCGTCTTGCATTAAGTCCATCAATCGTATTTTAACGCGAACCAAAGCGTCCGAACGTTGACTAGAACGATATGGCGACGACGGCAACGGAGACGGTGGAGGAGTACATGGACATTGATCAATTGACCTAACAGAAGTGTGTTTGAAATGAATATTTCCACCGTACATCATCTTTTCTTTGAGTCGCTTCATATTTTGAAAAACATTTTCTGTATTCAATTTATCGGGTAAAGATTGAGGCGACTTTAAAAAAATTTGCGGTTGTCTTATGTCTGGACAAGATGACGATAAATATTTTCGTCGTACAACGCCAATTTTCTTTTCGTGTGTTGGCGAAGAAGAAATCATTAAAAATCGATGTTTGGAATCTGCCATTATCGAAAGATCTTCCATAGAAACCGAATCTAGCGAAATGTCAATAACAGCCGCTTCTCCTGGACATTGCTTATAATCCACAACAAAATGATTAAAAGAAATATTAACCAAACTATTTTCATCTGACATTTCGTCGACTAATTCCACGCTAAAATTTGGCAATTGGAATAACGCTTTTACGCACCAATCAGTATCGTTAACCCTTAAAGGAGAAGATACTTGCTTTGCCGAATTTGAAGATTTGAAACCTGCATTAACTAATGAAATCGTACGAAGCAATTGTTCGTATTGATGTTTCGTTAAAGTTACTTTCAAAGAAGTCACAAAACTTCCCAAAACATCAATGTAAATAGGAACTCGATCGTTGTATACATCTACGCGAAATTCTAACGCTGCATTGTGTACAATTGAGCATCCATTAGAATGACTATCACTTTCGTATTGTTTTGAATAAAGATTCATATCACAGATATCCACAACGACGCGTTCGTAGGATTCGTCTTGGTCATCAGCGACTCTTGAATTTTTTACTTTAATTTTCCCTAAGTGAGCTTCTAAAACGTGCTCGCTTTGCATAGACTCAGGAATTATTAAAACCGGACTGTCAATTGTCAAGTCTAATCTAATGTAATTTGAGCTAGGCGCAGCCTTGTTGGAATGAGATGAATTTACAAAAGTATCGCCATTGCGATTACTCAAATAATCTATTGCAGCTTCGGTTGCCGCGCTTCGCAAGTGGTCAATAATTTCTACGACGTATTTATGGATCTCAGACACACACGTTGATAAATCGTTCCAAAACAACGATGAATAAATACATTTTACGGATGCCATTCGTATTTGAAAAGTCGACATCTTCTCAACATTTGTAAAAATAAAATAAAAAGCTTCGGCATCATTACTTGTGGAACTGTAAGTAGAGGAGTAAAGATCAGCCTGAAGTTGTTCAATTAGGCACAATTGCCTTCTCTCGGAAAGGTCACGACCAACGCTAATAATCTTCGAATATTTTGATCTATCATGGGCCAAGTCAACTATATGCACACCTCCGAGAGATCCTCGAACTTCTGTAATGTCTTCTAAAATGATAAAAAACATTTAATAAAATATATATTTTTTTTTATTTGCGCAGAAAATCTTACCGAAAGAAGCTTGAATAGATGCATCGCTTAAGGTAACAGTGGCAACTTTCTTAGCATATGCGTTTGTAAAATCGGAGGGATGAACTAAATGCACCAACAGCACACTCAAACGATGAAAATCAAAAGATAATTTAATATGCAGAGACATGGTATCCCAAACTGGCTGTTTTACAGGCGCTAACGTAGGAGAATATGGTTTAAAAAAGTTACTCAGTTCCGAAATGGTTTCCTGGTTAGCTAAGAAAAGAACTAATAAGTTAATATTTTATTAAAATTAAATGAATTTTAAAATTTACCAATAATATCTAAATTGTTAAATTGAACGTTCACTAATCTTGTAGTCTCCGAATGTGTTTTCACAGCAGTATATTCAATTACAATAAGTGCATCTACATCCGATGATTGAACTGGCCACAATAAAGGCGACAAAGCGCCATTTCTTTTCAGTTGATTTTTTTCCAGTTGTTTAATCGCAGCGTGAATATTAGTGGAGGCTCCTCCGCACGATTGAGAGTTTGGGCTCGCGGGAGAACTGGGTGACGTAGGCTCGCTATCTCTCATGCTTCCACTAATACTATCTAAACAGATATTTCTGTGCGACGCTACCAATAATTCAAAATCAGGTCCAAACGTTTGCAGGGCGTCCACCAATAGCAAACTTTGAACCGTAAAGCAAATCGAAGTATCTTGTAACCTTTTATTCAGACTCGATTTTATACTAGACACTTGCAATTCTGCCAAACTCCTTCCTAAACTTTGCACATCGAGAGACATGTAACCGATCTGAAACTCCATCACCAAAAGAAGAGCGTCGTTCGTAATTTTATCAGAGTCATCAACATCCAAATCAAAATTGAACAAATCGAAACCCCCTGGCTGCGATGAAACCGATTCAAACGATGACGACGTAACAATTGCCCAACATTTTTTTAAAGCTTCAATCTAAGTACATGAAAAAGCAATAATAAAAAATAAATAAATTCAAAACATTTTACACAATAAATAAAAACAAACCTTTAATTCATCGACATGCATAACCAACGATGACAAATCGCCTGAAAGTTTAGCCCTTGGCCATTTTGGATCGTTCGTGTGAACAACTCTCCTGTAAAAAACCGTTGATAAGCATTGTACAGCAAACAAATAAATTTAATAACTATTCACCTCTCCAATTGCACGCCTATAGAAAATCGGTTTACAACATGAGAAGTACTAGTTCCTTGAAGATAAGCGTATTTCCAATTGGTTTTAGCTTTGGTCACTAAAATTTGAAGATCGCTTAATTGAAGGAAATATCTGTCGTACATTCGGCGCAACAGCGAGGTCTCGGTTAAATCTTCAACGGCAATCATAGATGCAGGCGGCGAAACATGCACAATTGATGGACTGCTAATGGAAGGGTCTTCTTCACTTGGAGGCGTAGAAAAAGGAGTTCGAAAAACTTCTAAAACATGAAATACAGTTATGTTTTATATACAGCTATAATTATAAACACATTAAAGATATCACCTTCTTCTTCATTCACGCTACAAGATGTAGGTGACGTTGCTTCCATTTTAAATGTTGATGGACGAGATACAGTAGAAAATTGTAATCGACCAAAACTGAATATTACCTAAATCAAAATTTTTGTTTACCCAAAAAAAATTAATTAATACAAAAAAATAAACAATTGAAGTTACCAATGTAGTATCTTCCGAAAGTAAATTTTCTGGAATGATTATTTGTGGAGTCGAAATATTTAAACTGACATCCCATTTTTTGCTCAACGATTTTTGTCCACTTAAAATCCGGTCCCAATTTTTCTGCAATTCTTCTTTAGTTTGCTGTTTAACTTTATTAGCAACAGCCGCTAATTCCTCTCCCAAACGACTCCTCTGTTTAGAAGTACTAGAAGCTGGACTTGCCAATCTATGAGGCGTCGCAAAAAACTCTCGAACTCTGTGAAAAACAGTAGAATTGTAAACCAAATCCAAAGATCGTAACTGTATATGCAATCTAAAATCATTAAAAATATAATTACATAAAACTGTACTGTGTGTAAAAAACAAACAATTTTTGGTACTTGTAATCAGCGCTTGATCGTAAAGGTTTGATTTCATAAATCAAGTGAAATAGTGGTTCCTCAGGCTCCGCTGACGCTGGATCGGCATTAGCCATTACCCAAGGGAAAACCTTTTTAATCGCCAAAAAAGACGCACGCGAAGAAGGAGTCTCAACTTTCATAATTTCCTTTTGACGTTGAGGTGCAGCGATATATTGAAATAAGGAGCCAGTGTTCGTCGCATCCCTCAAAAAAAGTGCTCCTAAGCTAAGATCAAACATGGTAGATCTAGCTTTGGGTCTCATTTCCACTCCAAAAGTAACTGATGTTAATTCTAAATTTACTAATGATTCCGAAGGAATACTATTCGAAATGTTAAACATCCCAGATTTTAGAGAAAAATTAATTCTTGCAAACACATAATCACGAGAATAAAGACATTCAGTTTCTTCAACGCTGTTATTCAAAACATCTAAAATTTCTTCTTCTATAAAAATGTACACATTAAAACTACAAAAGCATAATAGCAACTATTCATGATAAACTTACCGAAAATGCGACGACTTTCCAAGTCATCACTAATTAAAGTTGAGGTGGTATCAGATTCAACAGTAGTACTGTACCATCCTTTCCATAACGGAAACCACCTCTGAAGCAAACCGGCATTGCGATTTTTAACCTCAATACTTTTATTCTATAAAATTTAATAAATTATTTGCAAATTACACCAAACAACATTAAGTCGTTTAAAAAAAACACCTTTTCTTCAAACTCAATTGCTAAAACTCTATCCATTGATATTTCTCGTAATATTTTTAATTCTTTAAAATCAACTTCTTGTTCCATCAAACTTTTATGATCCTGCGTACAATTAATTCAATTTTAAAAATAACATAATTTGATTAAAAAAATTATTTCATACTCTTAAGTCAGAAGGACAGGCTATCGGATTAATTAAATGTTCTGTATAAGCTTTAACATACAATACATTATCCCTCGCTCTCTTCAATAAAAATTTCCAATTCCGTGTTCTTTTTCGCTGTCTAATATCTTCTAATGTTGGCTGAATTGCAAAATTCCACCATTCTTTAGCGCTGAAATAAAATAAAACTCAGTAAGCGTTTATTTAGCAGCAATATTAATTAAATACTTACTGCCCCACAACCCTTATTTGAGGCCGCCACTTTAAAAAAGGTTGAGCTTTAGCAAAACGACTAAACTCGTATGTCCAGTGAACAATGCTACCATATTGTAACTAAAAACATTTTCCACAATTTTAAAAAAATTATTTAAATATAATTTCATAGAAATTACCTCATTTAAAGAAAGAATAAAACTATCAACAAATATGTCACATGAAATTCGTGGGGTAGAACGTGATTTTAACGGAATATTATCACAATTCCTTTGAAGTCTCGTTTTAGCACAAATAGGCTCAAGAAAAAAATCGTGAGGAGTTTTTAAAGGATCCATTTTGTTAAATAATAACTCTTGCATAGCATCCTACAACAAAAAATAGCAAATAACCTACTGTGTTAACAACAATTTCAAAGTTTAACATACTACTAAGTTTTGAAAATCTAAAGATCCAACTAAATTTACATCAGAAATATCCCAATAAACAGATAGATTTTGTAATTCAATTAATTTTCTAGTAGCGTCACTTCCATCTTTTTGAACAAATTGGGGCTGCCAATTTTCATTCGCACTTTGAGCTACTAAGCTCTCAATAATTATTCCACAAGCAAGTGGACTATTAGGATTAGTGAAAGGATCTTCGAATCGAATATGCACATCTCGCACTTTAAGCTTAAATAAAAAAATATTAGACTCAAAGAAATCATCACAGTAGTTAATATAAATACTTGAAGATTTTCCACAATGTTTGAAACAAAAGAAGCTCCGTACGAAACCCAAGATGTATACGAAGACGCATAATATGAGGCTTCCTGTTTAGCTTCGTGGGCGCTCTAATTATCCCCAATTATTTATTTCAATGTAATTCAATTTAAATATATAATTTTAAAAAAAATACTCTCCAATCAGCTTCCATCAAATCCAATTTATCAATCTTTCTCCTCAAGTTCTTTTCTCGCTCTTGATCTTCGTTATACTTAAAAACGAGCAAAATTATTTAACTCATAACGATAATAGTATTTGCTTAAAGATTTATATACCTCGGTATTTGATAAAGGGGAAATCACTACATATAACTGCTCTATTGAAATAACCCATGGTTCACTTTTAATTCTAGTCATTGGTATCTTTAATCTTATTTTTCCAACGTAACCTAAATTTTAATTTATTAACAAATTGCTGTACAGTA
>JAQGAY010001329.1:0-14986 GCA_034698085.1 Polydesmus angustus | reverse complement strand
GCAATGTAAAATGACCTCCTCTACACGATGGCGTTGGTCCTGAGTCTCCCTCTCCTTTAGTTTCTAAGTTATTCAGCGTTTCGTATTTTAATTTTAATCCTCAAAATTCAGAAAGCTTAGATACTGTATATAGTTAAATATAGAAAAAATAAACATTGTTTATCACTAGACATTAACTATTTTGAATACCGGTAATGGACAGAAATATTTTCTTCATTAAAAGCGAATAAAGTTTAAGACTTATTCTTTAATAAATATTGACAAAACTAATCAAGTAAAGAAATAGTACACAAATTGATTTCTTATGCCTAATTAGTGACCTTTTATTTTGTTATAAAATTGGAATCCTATTATGCAGGCTAATTTTAATCTTGCGCAGTAATATTAACAAAAAAGCAGTATGAAGTCATGACTCATGAAGTTGGTTTTACATGGAGAGACTGTTTGGAACGATAAGAAACTCGCTCACCATTTTTGAAGCCAACTTTAAAAAAAAGACGTCCATATTTTGCTCAAACTAAGCGATACTTTAAGATATTATTAAAATGTAATGATGACTTACCCCAGCATTAAAGTGTTCAACAGTGGGAATTGCTGAATACCAGGCATAAAGTCCGACGTGATAATGGCGCGAATAACGATTGACCTTTTGCACGATGGTATTCTCGATATAACGTCTCGATCAAAGTGGATGGATATTAAAATGATGGGCATGCATTCGACTGATTTTTGAGTAATAGACACTGGAAAGTAGCACTTTCGCCGCCGCCGCCAGGAAATCGGCCTGTCGCAAAGTGGAAAGAGGTACCGGAGTAAGAAAAGTAGGTGCGATTTCTTGAACTGGTTCTACAACGGGACCACCAAAAATAGCCTATACATCACCCTATGTTTGAAAGCAAAAAATAATAATTAATATAATAATAATAATAAAAACGTTTCCTTAATAATTACGACAAAATTTTATAATAAGTTTTGCTTAAATGAAAATTTTGTTATAATAATAAATTCATTAAATTGAGAATTTATTTTAAAACAGAAAATTTTGTTAAAATATAAATTTCGTTAAATTGAGAATTTCGTTATAGGGGCCTACATGTAAAGTGAATTTCGTTGTATTTTACCTATAATTGTAACAAAATAAATGACATCCTAGATTAAAATTGACGTCCTAAAGTCGGCGGCAATGAAAGTCATTGGCATCGACCTGGTCGGGTTGATGCGTTAGAGAGGTTTTCGTTTGGCATTTGGGTTGTGTTTAATTTTTGTGTGGTGACAATTGGTCAAATAATTTTGGAACCACAAGGCTTCCGGTTCCCAATGGCGCAAGCCGTTTGCCTCTTTCTTTTCAAGTTTGTTCTCGTTTTACATCATTTAGGTCTTGCCTTAAAAGAGGTATAATGCTTTAGTAATACAGTATTAAAAAATAAACAATTTTTATCACCTTTGTTTGCCATCCTTGAATCTACACTCACAACCAGATAGTGCCGTTCTTCGACCACTATGGTACCACCACTTTGTGGTAATCGTTGTCCCAAGTAACAGCATGGGTGCGCGAAACATCTAGTTACGTATAAATTCATGTTGGGGAGAGTTTTTCAGCCTTCTCACCTGAGACAGATCATGGAGTTCACGATCTTATAGTTATACACTCCCATTTTATATTAAAGCTACAGTATTTTAGTTGGAAAATCACAGTAGGGTTATTATTTTCGATAATATTTTACAATGATGTTGAAAAAGACCATCAATTGACTTTTGTTTAAGATATTGTTTGGGCACTATAGCTACAGTTATCTATTAATCTAATAAAAATAGATTTAAAGTGTAGTAAAATACTATTACAATGTTGAAAGTTAAAAAAAGGATTCTTTTTATTGATGTCAACAACTACCTATATGTGAAATTATAGAAAATAAAAATGTTTTGCCTTGTGCAATCTGTGATTATCTGTTGCGTATATAAATAAAAATCAGATTTGAAACAATACTATGCTCAAAAATAACTTTCAAAATAAAATTGTTTCCAAAATTTATTAGAATTCGGCGGATGTGTCCACAACCACTTGCATAATTCAACATGGTAATAATGATTCCCTAAATGTTTTATCTATTTCTGGATAAACTTGTCCTGTAGATACGTTTTGTTTATTTAACGCATGACTGGCATAGTTGTTGCAGTTTTGCTATCTGTAGCATCAGCTTCCCGCCATAATTGAGTGATAGTTTTTACTTGAGTGTAAAAGTTGATACCCTAAAATTTTGAATGCATGAATAAAATAATAAAATTTGTAATTTTAAATATTAAAAAATATCATTTTACGCTTTTTCCGTAAAAGTTTGAATCTCCAAGGAATGATCCTCGGGAACCAGTGAACGAAAACATTGGTAAAGGTACCGGAATCGGAACGTTAATTCCAATCTTTTTTTTATATCAAAACGGTGTAAAATATAAATTTTTCTATAGAAAAATGACAAGATAAAATTCATTACCTGTCCAACATCGGTTTCTTGAGTAAATTTGCGAGCAACGGCTCCATTGCTAGTAAAAACTGCAGTTCCGTTTCCATACGGATTTTTATTAATAACCTTAATAGCATCATCCAATGAATCCACGGACAGAATAACCAAAACTGGCCCGAAAATTTCTTCTTTGTAACACTTCATATTAGTCTATTCAAAATTCAGAAGAAAAACAAATCCATAAATGATTTGAATTGAAAAAGAAGGACATGTTAAATATAAATGCTCGGAAAATGATCTCACTTTAACATCGGTGAGAATAGTTGGACCAACGAAATTTCCCTTTTCGTAACCTGGAACTTTAATACTTCGTCCATCTAGAATGCATTTAGCCCCCTCTTCGATACCACTTTGAACGAGTTCTAAAATTCTTTTTTTTGCTTCAGGAGAGATAACTGGTCCCAAATCAGAATCCGGCTCTTTTCCTAATGTAACGTCGCCAAACAAAAGTGATTACGTTGCGAAACAATATTATAAAATAAAATGTTTTTTTTTACCTGCATTCACTTTTAATTTCTTTGCTTTTTCAACTAAATCTGGAATCCAATTTTTAGCTTCGCCCACAAATACTGCAGTAGACAAAGCCATACATCTTTGACCAGCAGCACCGAATGCAGCTCCAACCAACTACATAATTATTCCATTAATAATCTGTTTATATTTTAATGTTAAAAATTATTTTTAAAAAATCAAACCTGATTTAAAGTATGTTCTTTATTTGCATCAGGCATCACAACTCCATGATTTTTCGCACCCATATTAGATTGAACCCGTTTTCCATTTTTTGATCCTCTTTCGTAAATATATTTTCCCTAAATCATAAAAAATTTTAAGAAATAATATTAAAGCAATCGGTGATAGTTTTTAAAATTACTGCCGTATCGGACCCAACAAATGATATGGCCTTAATATCGGGATGATCGCAAATGAAGTTAACAGCTAATCGAAAACGATTAAGTTTAAATTTATGTAATGTCTTAAATAACAATATATTTGAATTACCGTCGTGTTGCCCGTGAATGACGTTAACAACACCGTCTGGGAAACCGCAGTCTTTCGCCAGCTCCATCAGCATCATAGTGGCTCCTGGATCTCGTTCCGATGGCTTAATGACGTACGTATTACCACAGACGGTGGCCAGAGGAAACATCCACAAAGGAATCATAGCAGGAAAGTTAAACGGTGTGATACCCGCACACACGCCCAATGGTAATCGCATTGAAAATGTGTCCATATCTTTGGCAATGCTAGGCATACTTTCTCCCAATTGTAAAGTGGTGATTCCACAACAGTGCTCCACAACCTCTTAAAAGTTAAAAAAAAAAATTATCATTCTGCCTTATTTGAAATAAATACACAAGAATTTCGTACGCAATCCTCGCAATACATCTCCCTCAGCATCAACCGTTGTTTTTCCTTGCTCCAGAGTTATGTTAGCAGCCAAATGTTTCTGTTAACAAATATTTATTTTCCTTATTTTTATCTGCAAAATCATGAATTAAATTATATAACAATACTTGGTTAGCTTTTATTGCATTTTGGAGTTTAAACATGATCTGCTGCCGGCTCAATATTGATGTTCGAGACCAAATTGGATAAGCTTCTCTAGCCGCGGTTACAGCTGCCTCCATTTCATCTTTTGTAGCTTTTGGAACACGAGTTATTACTTCATTAGTTGCCTTGAAAACAAAAATACAATTAAAAATCGATAGAAAAGGAAATAATTTTTTGGGTGCAGAAAATCGCGATAAAACTCTAAAAGAAGCGTGGACGATTTGCTGGTAAAACATTTTTTTAAAAGTTTCTTACAGGATTATGGAGGTCGATCCATTCTTTGGTTTTTGATTCGACAAATTTACCGTTTATGAACAATTTGGTTGTCGACTATATCAAACAGAAGAAAAAAAAACAATTATTGCGACATTTCCATATTAAATGCTTATGGAAATAACATACCACTGATCTTGATGTACAACTTCGTAATCCAACAATATTTAGCGTCTAAAAAATAAAATATAATATAAAAAAATATACAGCTATATCCTATTAGGCATGTACTAAAAGTTTATATTTCACTGGTAATTATGAGATTATGTTTCAGTATTACGTAACATTGATTTCGAGCTTATTTTCGAGTTTTGATTTTTCAACTTACTGATCTAAAATTTCCAATTTCTACTGAGGTTAATTATTATACAGTACTACCATACTACGTACGAAAATTTTTTTAACCTTAAAACAATTAGATCGATTTCAGTTTTATAAAATACAATTAAAATAATTAGTTTTAGATTAGTGTCAATTTTAATCCCACTAAAGGTGAACAATGTAACAATGTTTGAATAGTGATTAAATTTATGTCATAAATTAAAATTGTAGTCATTTTCTGAATTGAAATTGATTTCTAAAAAGAATACAGTTGTTATAGCTCGAGCCACTTCTGACCTTGAAACATCTGTGTCAAGGACAATAATTTTCCTACGGCTTCTTTATAAATTTTTTAAAGTTTTTCGAGTTCAAATTCTCAACAGAAATCAATTAAAATTCATTGATTGCATAATAGAGAAAAGATTAATCGCTTATTTATGTTAGCAATCATAATAATAATTTTACTGCAGATAAGCAAAATTAATGACAAAAATCTTACCTCTCCTATTAGAATATTGGCGCTTAAACCCCGAGATAATGCCATTATCGATATACGCCTGTAAATTTGAACGTGATAATTATTTACCAATTACCTGTAGTGTTAAATGGTTAAATTCAATAATCAACTTAACTCAATAATAATTTTTCACTAAACTTGCTAGAGCTCAACAGTACTGGTGTGGATGCAAGGTCTCCAAGGGTCACCCATACACCATGACTTTACGGTCAATTGATAAATTTTGATAGCGCAGCGAAATTCTAGACTTTGACAGTTACGACGTTTATGAATGACACAATAAATTAAAAATTTTCCCGTTCAAGGTTGCTTCAAGTTAATTTAAACGCCCCTAGATGGCGCTTCAAGCTAACCCTCAACGGGTTTCATCGATCCACTTCCGAACGAAGCGACTTATAAGATGAATAATGAATTTCTGTGGAAACTGGTTTGCAGAAAGTGGAGATAGATTCACCAAACCTTTTGCGTTTATTGTCACCGAAATGTGAAAATTGAAACTAGTTTAATTGATTTAAACTTGCTTCAAACGTCGGGTAGATACAAGGTATAAGGGCGCAAAAAAATCAAAAAAAATTTTTTTTTTATAATGCCATACTTATTATTTAAACTGATTTAATTACCAGGGTTACCGGTAAACTAAAACCTCGCGTACCAAAGGTTGATAAACACAAAGAACAGCCCGAAACAAGATGACGCATGCGCCTCACGTGACAAGACTAATGTGATTGCGTTTCAAAGATTACGAACTGTAGCGGTAGTTTGTATTTTATAGAATTAAATATTTAATTTGCATTAGCGATTTATATTTTAATTAAAATAAGAAATGGCAGAAGATAGTTTAGACAGTAAAACGTTTATGTCCAAAGGGGACCAGTAAGTATAATATATGTCTTTTTAAATTTGTGTAACCATAGAGATCATACAATTTGTTTACAATAATTATTGATGTGCTTATCGCACGCACTTTTTAAAAATAGCACGCTCGTGGGAAAAACAGAACATCTGTTTTCACGCAAAGCCGAATATTACAAGATGGACCATCAAAATCGAGGAACCGCTCTCATTTTTAACCACAAAACCTTTAAAACTAGCTTGGGATTGAACACACGTTCCGGAACTGATGTAGATTCAGCTAATGCCAAAATGCTATTTACTAAAATGGGATTTAAAGTTAAATCATACGATAATCTACAGTTGAAGTATTTAAGAGAAAAACTAAAGAAGGGTAATACGTTACATCACAATAATACCATTCACATTAATTGTTGGACATAATCTCATTTTACCGGTAGTTGCTGAATCCGACCACAGTGATAGCGATTGCTTTGTATGTGTCGTGTTGACACACGGAGATGATGGGATTCTTTACGCCGAGGATACTAAATACAACACCCACGATCTATGGCAACCTTTTCTATCGCACAAATGTCCATCCCTTGCGGGGAAACCTAAATTATTTTTCATACAGGTAATAAATTGCTGATTCATAACTACATTTTTGAAATTAGTATACAATAATAATCAGACAAATACTTTTTTTAGGCTTGTCAAGGTACCCAATTGGATGCTGGAATTCAAGTTTACATGACGGACAGTGTTCAACAAATTCGTTTTCCATCCCATGCTGACTTTTTGATAGCATTTTCAACAGTTCCAGGTATAGCCTACTTAAATGTTAAACAATTTGTTTCATCTTCAGTCTCAAATTCACCCAAAAAAATGTTTAGGATATTATTCGTGGCGCAATGTAAACCAAGGCAGTTGGTTTATGCAAGCTTTGTGCAAGGTTTTAAACGAGCATTACGAGAAAAAAGATTTGCTCAGCATTCTCACAATCGTCAACAGGACTGTGGCCTTTGATTTCGAGTCCAGCTGCAACGATCCGAATATGCACGAAAAGAAACAAGTGCCTTACATTACTTCTATGCTCACCAGAAATGTTTTCTTTGGAAAGCAGTCCGCTTGAAATAAATGCAATCATTTCCATCCCAGTGTATAACCAACCATATTTTAATTTATATTTTATATTATTTTCAGTTACTGTTTTGTAATTAAATTCCTAATTCATAAATTGGGTAGTAAAAATTAATTTTCAATTACCTAAACTTTTTAATATCTTTTGAGCCTCTTCTAAAGTTTGATCTTTCTAAAATAAGATAAAATTTTGGTTAGTAATAATTAATTTGAAGTAGATTCCTGAAACACTTACTTTAAAAAAGCAAAATCTAAGATAATTTGCTGCTAGATGTTTATGCTCGCTGCAATAAAACGCAGAAGGAGGAATTGCAGCCACTTTTTTCTCTTTTACCATCCATTTGCAAAATTTATGATCTTTAGCTTTATTTTCACCAGTGTCAAAATCTACTTTCGACGCTAAAAAAAAATTAAAAAATCTTAAGATCTGTGTGTATTTATTTCTTAAATTCTAAATACAAAATTTAATTTAAAATAAATGAAAATTTACCTAATTTGCTATAATCTGCCAGAATAAAATATCCTCCTTCGGGTATAACCGGATACATTCCTGCCTCGATTAACATTTTAACGATCATATCCCGTTTCCCTTTCAGTTCATTAGGAAGCTCCTTGAAATAACAATCTTTTTGATCCAACTTTTGAATTTCTTGTTCAAAACCAACTGCAACAGCTTCCTAATAGTTCCAAAAATGATCCAATTATTTCTTAAGTCAACTAAATTTTAAGTTGTTGACACCTGAATTGGAACCGCAACGCAGTTGACAAAGTTATCATGAATCATCTGGAGATTTTCAATTAAATTCGCAGGACCGTAAGCCCATCCTAGCTGCAATTTACCCGTAATTAATTGAGTTTTTTTATTCAAATCAAATTATTCCAAAGTTAATTTACCTTCCACCCAGTTACGCTAAATGTTTTTCCAGCACTTCCGATACTAATAGTTCGTTCCCACATTCCAGGTAGAGTCGCTATTAAGGAATTAAAAGTTGATATTTAAAGTAGGGAAAAATAAAAAAGGAATTACCCATGCGAATATGCTCTAGTCCATCATAAACCAACCATTCATATACTTCGTCCATAATAACCAAAACGTCCCACTTTTTAGCTAACTCAGCAATCTGTTCTAATTCGCGCCGTTTATAAACCTATTAAATATAGCAAAGGAAAAATAATACTGTATACATATTTAAAAAAACTAATAACTCAAAAGCAAAATATTTCAGAAATTACCGGTATATTTAAAATCCTGTAAGAAATTATTATTTTAAATTCTCTAATATAATTTTATTAAATGGACATTTAATTTTTTCAAAATAAATTCCCAGTAAATAAAGTCCGTTATAAAATGTTTTACTTTGTTAATAGGCAAAATAAAAAGAAACATTTTTTTAAATATTTTTATCAATACCGGTAATGTAATTTTGTATAATTTAACTTTTCAGCAATTTCAATATTACCGGTATTTCTTTATTTTTGTTTAATTTCTTACTTTTCCCAATGGATTATTTGGTGTATTGACAATAATAGCTTTCGTTTTGGCGTTAAATTTGCTGCTTAATTCATCAAAATCTAACACCCAATCGCCACTGGAGATAACCTCTCCAGTTTTCGACTAGAAAATTTTAAATCGTTAATAAATTCGCGAGGCAAATAAATCGTAAAAGGAGTTATCTTACCGGTTTCAAAGCAATAAACACTGGAACTCCTTCAGCCATGTTGACCATCGGTTCGTAGCAATCGAAGAAAGGTTCTATGATGATAACTTCATCGCCAGGATTAACATTTCCCATTATAGCGCAATACAACGCTTGATACGCTCCAACCGTAATTACAGTTTCGGTATTGGGATTTATCTCCCGTTGAATCAACTTGGAATAAAATTTTGCCAATATATTTACTAATCGGCTGTGGCCCTTAAAAAAAATACAAAAATTCCGTTATACAATAATAACTATAGCGAGTAACCCTGTAAAACGAAGCAGTTAGTTCTCAGTGCTAACATTTTTACACACTTTCGATTTCTAGGTATATCTGTTAAGAACATCCTTATCGAAATACTTTTTAAAACTGGTCTCATTATTGAAAGATTATTATATAACTTTAGGAGCACATGTATATCGTCAACATTTTATGGAAAAACTATTGATTTTGTATTTAAAACATTCTGAACTAGTCAGCTAAAGAAAAATGTTTCGAGGGTATAATAAGTTGGCCATATTATTGATAGAATCATTTTTTTAAAAACTTGAATTTGGACCTGAAACTCAAAATCTTTAATCAGATTTTGTTGGTATGTTTTGCATATTTATGCATGTTTTGAGCTTGTATCAAAATTTTCATACTATTAACGGTAACAACTTTCTCAAAAGAAATACATTAACATATATTTTTTTCCAAAAATTATAAAAACGCAACAATTTCCAGTAACCAGCTGTCCTAACGTGGTAGGCTGCAGCCAATTACTTGCCATAATAATATGGTAAAAACGGCACTGATAGTGACCTACTGTAAATAAATAATTTATAACTTACATATGCTCGAGTGTACTGATTGACAGCCACACTTTGAGATTGCATGGCTTGAACCATGGCTCGCGTAACACTCTCCGGAGCTGCAATATCTGGAAATCCTTGACCCAAGTTAATTGGTTTATGCTCCAGTGCTAATTGATTAAATTCAACCCTAGATTATATTTTATAAAGTATTAGAATAATGCAACACAATTTAATAATAGCACATAATCGCAAACCATATATTTTCTTCCGTATTTTTAATACGATCAGCTGGGACCAGTTTCGTACTCATAATTCTCTGTAAAATAAGACCGGAAAGTTAAAGATAACATTACATGATTTTAATTTTGACCTGATGCATCAACCTTTTGAATGTAAAAATTTGACCTTGAGTTGTTAAAATCCGAACCTAGAATAAGCTTATAAATCTTTTTATTTCCTAATCTAGTCAATATGCTCTTAAATTTATAACTCATTGAATCTATATAAAATAAACAAAACAAATTTATGTAACATAAAATCAATGCCAAACCAATAATTATAGTATAGGCTGCTGCAATTCTTACGTACGTATTTCACTTATAATACTTTTGCATAATTTCCTTTAGGCAAAATAAATAGAAATTAATTTGTAAAACTTTTCAATAACAGGGAATACTACTACGGTAGTACTTACAAAGTCACATCTGTTACAGTAGTCAAGATCGAGGATGAATACAAACATAGCCTCCTTCCATGCTCTTTAAAAAGGCCAATCTCGATGTTCAAAGAGCCAATCAACGAACGCAAAAGGAGGCATTCTTTGACGGCATTTTATTACATAACCTCAACTTAAATGTAATTTTTGTTTTATAGCCTATGTCTTTGAAAATCTTAAATTCTTAATAAATTGTAAATAATTACCAACATTTTATATTATACACTGTACAGTAAATTAATTAAATATTTCTTTTTATTAGATATTCGGATTAATTTCTCGATAAAAAAAAATCGAAAACTTTCGAGTGTTGGCCGGCCAAGATCATTATTTTAACTCAGTTCAGAGGTCACAGATGATGTCTGTGAAATACTATATATAATATTATTGACCTCATTCTGAAATTATAATATATTTCCTGCATTTTTGCTAAAAATACAAATATTTAAAATTTGAATAAAATTTAATGGCGCAATACTGTATAATAAAGTATTCTTCACGGGAATAAAAATATTTTTTCTCCTATTCTCCCCCTCCCCCTTACCTCTCTCTCATCCCCGTAATAAAATTATTTCTAAATAAATTTTGGCGGCTTATCGTGAAGAAATTTTTTTTGTAATTTACAGTACTGTAGGATAGTGACGGCCATCTCTTCTAAGTTGTAAAATATTAATTATAATACCGGTATTATTTTTTAATAAAAAAATTAATTGTTTCAAAAAGCTTTCAATGCCCCGTAATTAGCCTATACTGTTACAGTAGTATAATATGGCAACAAATACTGTAGTGGCAAACTTAAGTTTTTTTTTGAAACCATAGTTAAAAATATTTTTGTCGTTAAAAAAACTTTTTGTCGCTTTCGACATTAACAATTTAACATTCGGTGTCGGATTAAGCTTTTTTGGAGCTTTAAGCAAAGTGATTTTAGTATCCCTGTAATTTTTTAAGAAAAATTAATTTATTCTCTAAGAAAATAAACTAATTTCTCTTAAAAAAGCAACTAATTTTTAGTTAAACTTACTACATTAATTTCTTTAGGAAAAGTAACCATAGTAATTTCTTTAGGAATGGTTAAATATGAAGTAACTGCAGTAAATATCTTTAGGAAAATTAACTACAGTAATTTCTTTAGTAAAGTACAGTAATTAGCCTGTACAATAATTTCTTCAAAAATACGTAGGCCTAATTAATTTTTTTTAGAAAAAGTACAGTAACTATTTTTTAAAGAAAATGAACTAATAATAATTCTTAAAGAAAAAAAAAAAAACTTCCGGAAATTAACCTTTTTTTATGGAATGCCTGTACTGTAGTTCAACTTTCAAGAAAATGAACAACTTTAAATCTCAAAAACAAATAATATTAACAATAATAATATTGCATTTGAGGCTTAATTACGGAGTTGCAAGCATTCTATTTTGAATTTTTGATGCTTCTCTACCTTCACCTTCGGTTTGAGCATGACCTTTGAAATCCCCACTCACGATGGGCAGGCCTCTACTTTTTAGAAATAGGCATAAAATTCCAATTTTATTTTGTGCCGGTGTCTGCACGGTTATCCGTGCAACAAACAAATAATTTTTGCAAACGAAAAATTTTCAGATCAATCGTAGAATATTTTTATTTAAAATACGTTTAATTAAATGCTTGATTTGAATCTTTAATAATAATTGAGATGATGTTAATCAAAAAACTGTGTGTCGATAGTGGTATACAATTGTGATCTTGTCATTCAATTACATGTAGTATTATTTGTCATTGTTTGATATCGAATACTGTATCTTAAATGTGATGCTATAGTTGTGAGGTGTGGGAACAGCGTCGTTTGCGGTTCGCGATTGTCAACGAAGCGTTCATGTGGATCATTCGCTTATATTCACTGACGCTTCATCCGTAATCTGCACCAACCAGCAGTCAAGCCGAAAGCTTAAAATCCCGACCGCCCGACTTATAAACCATAACTCGCAAAGGTCCTGGATTTTTCAAACCACCATCTTAGCATGAATATCCAATATGAGCGAAGACAATTTCGCGCAATTCATTTTTTTACTTTCATATTCTATGAATGATTCATCGAAAGACTCATTTTATAAAGGACTATTAATATTAGCATAAATAAGATACATTCTGCACGGATGAACAATATTACAAATACATGTATAGCAGAAATTAACTGCCGAACGCGTAGCCTACATGTACTTTAAACCTTACTGTAACTTCTGTAAGGTCTCAAGATCCATAACTTTATAAGAATAATACTGTATTCTGATTGATAGTGATATCAATTTTAAAAATCTTTATCAGAATACATCTACGATAGCCAATAATTATACTGAGTTCTCTCTTTTTGAGAAGTTATTAAAAGTTGTGACTAGAAAAATAATTTTTTTTGTTGTTTTGCGAAATATATTTCGATTTATCGTTTATCTTGAAAATATGTAATACAGTAGGGAACTATAACTTTTAGATTATATTTCAAATTTTCTTTCATCGTGTTACAAGTATCGGTATACTGTTTATAAAGATATGTTTGATTTCCTTTAAAAAAATAATAATTACAGAAATAACTTTTTTTTAAATTGGTACAAACATCCCAAAATTACGAATAAATAAAATTGCTAACGAAATTATTGTTAATCTTAACTGAATTTAAATGAATAAGATATATAAAATCAAGTTCACTCAATGTTCATTGTAGCAATAATTCCTTGCTAAAATAATTATTAATGCATGTACTGTAGCATTTTAATTTCCATGCAATTTTTTAAAAAAAACATAATATACAGTTTGCTTACTTTAAGGACGATTTCTTCACATTTTGTACTTGTAAGAAAAAAAACCGTACCTTGATTGCTTTTTTTTGGAACAGGAAATTCTCCTAATGTTCGTTGTTGAAGGACCATAATGGCGTGTTCCTATCATAATCAGGGTGGTAGGTCTCACGAACCCAGCGTGTCACAACAAATAATTCAATTACCCTTTTGTAATATGATCTGTATTAATTGACGACTATTAGGCGCATTTTAAAAACGATGATTTAGCAAAAAAATGCGCGTTTATATTGCGATTTAAAGAGTGTAATGTATGGCAGCCAGTGCGTGATGGAGGCCCTTGAGATGAAAAAGGTTTTTCGCACCATCACTTTAAATGAAAATCGATCATCATCACGTATGATGCCGCGAAAGAAGAGAAGAATCTCGGCCTCCCTTGTTTTAATTCAATCAGCGTTCCCTCTTCATGTTTTTTTCATGTTTTCAAATATGAGCTCTCAATTCCGTTCCCCCTCCCATGCCTCCCCCTCTTCTCCACGTTCCCTATCAAAAGGACCTTTTCGAAACAATTGACTACAAATAAAGTTGTCATGTAGTCGATCGCAAATTTTTCCAGGGGATATTCCACGATTGAATCGCTATTCTTTTACAGGAATCTATTAAATTATAAGTCTCCACACGCGCGGCAATCAGCAAATGGAAAAGTGAGATGAAGACAACTTAATCTCGCGGACACTAAATCATTCGGTAAACTGCAACGAGAGATGCGCAAACCTTTTAGTCGAAAGAATAACGTCATTGGCTCACTTAAATGCAGAACACTGTTCAATAATAAACAAATACATGTGCATGCAGTACTGAAACTTGAAAAATAATAACAATAAATACTGTATCTAAGAAAGGTTTATTCACTGGAATTTGAATTTAGCTATTCCATCCTGGCCAACGTAACGCTGAAGTAGGACAGCGAGTCTTACAGAAAATCTCGAAAGGCCAAAGGTGTCGTCGGTCGCTCTTGTATGTGTTAGCGTACCTAAATGCACCTAATTACCTTTAACAAGATTTATGGACATTATCTTCAGTCAAAAACACAACAACAACAAAAATTGTAAATAGGCTACTTAATACAGTATATTATTCTGTTGGACCCCGCAAATTCAAGAAATTAAGTAAAATTATTATTCCTAAATACAGTAGCTTTTTATATAATTGGATTTTAATTCTGAAAAAGACTAGCTACATGTACCTAAAAAGTACAGTAGTTTATCTATACCTATTACGGTATTTTATAATTTCCGAATTTTTTACGTCATAAAAAACATTAAACAGTTTTTCCTCGCCTAAATACTGTATGCGCAAAAATGATTGTGGTCAACAATTTTAATAAAAGTGTGACTTTTCTTCAAAGTAGCCTACTCTTTACAAACAATTTTTTCGATCCCAGTTAAAAGGATAGGCATATTTTTTAAAAAACTGACATTTTTTAAAATTTGTTCCCCTTTGGTGCCCGTCCTAAGAAATATATTTTAATACAGTACCGTAAGTCCCTACTTAACGCGGGGAATGCGTTCCAAAATGTTTAAGCGCTAAACGAAACAGCGTTAATTTCTCAAAACAATTTTGCGTCTTGCAAGCTATTTGCTAGCTTATTATATAACTAACCATTTTTACTCAGTATGTGTCATAAAAACGTGTCAAAATTAAACAAGTTTGGAAAAAAATATTTATTTAGCAAAATAAATGAAAGTGAGGAGGGAACGCAAAAATTATTTTTTTTGCCCCGAGCACAAAATACCCAAGCTCAGCCACGGTGCCAAGGAATGTAAAATATACACTAATTTGTTTAC
>JAQGAY010001328.1:0-15003 GCA_034698085.1 Polydesmus angustus | reverse complement strand
TTACATTTTGTGAGAGAGCCGCACTCAAGGTACCAAAGAGCCGCATGCGGCTCGAGAGCCGCAATTTCCGACCCCTGCCATAGAGTGATGTGACAATACATAACGTTTTTAAGGGCTATTTAACGTACCATTTACTGTATCTTTCGTTCATACGTAGAAGGTCCTTTAAAAAGTTTATTCTGTTATTTATTATTTTTGATTTTTGCTGAATTGGTTTAATCGCTTTAAATTAAGTTTTAGAAGCTTTTTTATTGAAATTTAACACAGTAAGACATAATTACTGGTAACAGAAATGTAACTGTTTACATTTGCGTATACCGTACAGATGATTCTAATTAATTTTTTGCGATGGAAAGTTGGATCGAAAAGTATGCCAAAAGCTAACGTTTTATGGTCATTTTAACCGTAAAGTCTCTATTAATTTAATGACAACTTTATAAATAAGAAAGGATTCTCTATCGACTGGAGTAAAATTTATAAGGCTGTAGTACCGTTCGGAAAATACAGTACGGTAGTGTTAATTTTTTTAGCGGATAAGTATTCTTAAAATTTGAGAAAAAAATTGGAGTTTAGGGAATTATATTTATTTGAACTTCTATTTTGAGTTATTTCCTGCTTTAGAAACGACATTTTAATAAGTTAGTTTACTCATTTTCGTTTAAATACTGTACATAGAAAATAAATTGCGAGAACGAATTTAGGTTAAATTAAAAATGATCTTTAAAAATTTGATCTAAAATTTTTTTTGAAAATTTGATCTAAATTTTTTTTTTAATTTGTCAAAACAATTAGCAAAAATGAAATTATCTGCTTATTGCTACTACAAGTTCATCATTTGTCTAATGCTGATTGATTAATTTGCCAAGAATTGTTAAAATTAAGGTTCTACTGTAATTAAATTTAGATATTTAATTTTTTTTATTACGGTAGCATATTTGCGGAAATTAATTGAAAACGGTAGTTTACTCGACTAATTACATCTTTGTGCGATACAAAAATGAAGACGAGGAGAGAGAGGTGTGCATGGATGTTTTTTTTCTTTTTTCGTTTTCTATGCTTCGGTTACGTAAGAGTTTGAATGGCAGGATAACAAGATGCCGGCGATCGTAACCTCAAAAGAAGATGATGGTGAATATTTTTCATCACTTGACCTTTTTTTTTTCTTCCTTTTTTTTATTATTATTATTATGATTTTTTTTTTTGGTTATACGATGATTTTGCAAAGGAATACCGCTGTTTAGATTAGGGAACCTGTTCGTTTTGTAATCAAGAGAGTTGAATTGGCGAATGAAGCGAGTGTTACCCGGTTATCTAAATAAATGTGGGAAGGTCATGACAGCCATGATTGTGTTGACAGCAGGGATTAACATATTTCGAACAGGATGTGTGTCTGCGTCCCATCACTTCGTTTTAAGGGCAGGGTCACATTCAGCCGCTTAATCTGTTGTAATATATTCGGACGACAACAACAACAATTGGAATCAATCGTCGCTCCGATTAAATCGCTTAATTCGAAACAAAAATTTTTAATCCGTACAATTACAATACGTTAGATAAGAGCGGCGGGCGTTTTATCTTTCTTTTTTTAAAATTCGAGTCATCTTTTCAATATTATTTAACTTTTAGTGAATTTGAATGTAGGCTGTAATTAACTAGAGTTTTTTTTATTAATGTTTTGATTCTAGATTTGTAATTTTATCGCATAATGTCTCGTTTGATTTATTTTATATTCTATGCAGCTGAAGGTACCAGAATTTTATCGAATTTCTAGTTTAAAGATTTGCAAATTTTTGGGAGTGAATCTTGGCTTTTTTTAGTTTTGATTCTTTAATTTACTCGTAATTTACTCGAAATTTGGAATTGACTTTTTTTCTTCTTCTTTTTAATCCTGGTGATCATTTTGCCAGATTTTTGGAGCTGAATGTAAATTTTACTTGAATTATTATTTTTTAATTAGAATTGAATTTTTTCTAATTAAAAGATATTTTTTAATGGAAATTAAATTTAATTTTGAATTTAAATAAGATCTTTAATTTTAAATTTAAATAAGATCTTTAATTTTGAATTTAAAAGTTTCTTATTTTTAATTATTATTTAAAATTTACTACAGTTTTATTTTAGTTCTGAATGCTAATTTTTTTAAAAAATTTTTAGAATTTTTTGTTGTTGTTTATTAGCGTACGGTATCCAAACTTCAAATCGCAAATCGTTGTAAGAATAAACACCGTTCTTGCCTTCATAACGCAAAACATACACAATTTAACCGATCATATGCGATTTTTAATTTTATTTTTTTATTTTTTAACCAAAGTGTTTACCATTGAATGGGCATTATTATGAAAGTAAACAACGTTTAGTTTTCACTCCTCGATGGTATTTGCAGAGCAGAAAATTCGATTTACTAAGTTAATATAAAAATCACCAACTATAAATAGCGAATTTTTAATTGCTTCAATGTTGACTTTTATCGAGGTAAATAATACGACGCGGGAGAAAAAAAAATGATCGGTAATAATATTAATTCACTGCCGCAAACAATTTGATTTGGCACGTTCGAAATTGTAAGTGCAAACAAAAGTTGGGAGCTCATAATTATTACTATTTCTCCGATAATCATATATGAAAGAAGATTTAATACAGTGGCAAATGCACCGAACTTTACGCTTTATTTAACGGCGTCTAGACGCGAAAAAGTATTAAAGAAAACCAACTCTCGCTTCTTTATTTATATTTTTTTTTATAAAAAAAAAAAAAAAATAGAATAACGACGGTTAATTGTCTTTAATCACACGCCACACTTTTTTCTTCATCTTAGGATATAAACTTAATTTAGACGGCGAGTCACATAAATTTATTTTTAATGATATTAATTGGCGACGTGTTGCATCGTTTTCCATCACCCAGCACGCTATTCTTCAACGTTCGACGTGACGTCATAATGATGAACATGATAATCGAAGAAGAAGAAAAAAAATAATAATTACGACTCTCTCTCACTCACTCTTTTAGCGCGCTATTTTAATTTTTGTATTAACCTTTTAGTTCTTCCAACTGCCTGGCTTTTTAACTTAATATTTGTAGATGTAGCCGGCCGGGTGCAAGGGGTTGGGCGAACAGGTGATGAGTTGCCTTCGACGAACAAGGAAGAGCAATGGCCTTCTCTCACTCACTCGCTACGTTCATCATTAAATTGAAATTTCGCTTTAAGGATTTTGTGTTTTTTTTTTTTATGTACGTTTGTAATTTTTTTTTTTTACTCGGGCTGCTGAATGGTGATAGAGAGAAGGTAAGAGAATGATAAGATGGATATGTGAGAAGGGGTGGTGAAGTAGTAGAGTGGGAGTAATGTTGGAATGAAGAGTTTATAGTTAGTGATAGCAATTTTAAGGAGAAATTTTTCCGGGACTTTTTTTTTTATTTATTTATTTATTATTATTATAAAGACAATTTACGACGAAATTGACTACCCGCCTCACCCACCAAAAGTCATCCTAATCATTGGCCTAATAAGATTATAGTCCTGGGGCAGCAGACTTATAGGAAGACAAACACTCGATTAATAAGAGTTTTATTGGGTTTTTATAAAGGAATCTTATGTAGCTGGGTTTTTTTTTTATTAAATGTAAACTTTAATAATTATGTAATTATTTAACAAATAAAATGGGAATGTTTTTTTTTTATTATGAACGAAATTTGATAAGACTTTATATTTTTTATGGAAGGTTTTTAGTATGTAAAGCGAATGTTTTTAACTGTACCGTAATTTAAAAGTGGCGTGATAAATTTTGATCTTGTTTGAGAAAAGTCGTTTGAATCAAGTTTTGTTTATGGAAATTTAATCTCGCGTAACATAATTTTTGCCTGAAAAACTTTTATATTCAGATTTACAAATTAGCTAGCAACCAAAGTGTAGGTTTGAACTCTGTTATAACAACGTCTGAGGGAGGTAGCACATTTTTAAACGTTATATCCGAGTAACTTTTCGTGTACTTTTGAAGTACAGGCCTACAGTAGTTGTAATGGATTACGGTTTTAATATGCTGTTATAATACGTATAGAATGATAGGTTATCTATTTATATTAACCATTATTTTTACATACAGTATTTCGATTAAATTTTTCCATAGGTTTTTTTTTTTTGTTTATTTTTCTCCCGAAAATTTTATTGTTTTCCTCAACGTGTTATTTAATCATAAACTACAGTACTAACATTGTTAATCTGCATCTTAAACAAAATGTTTGGAATTCGCGCAGTTCCTGTACGTTCCGATCCTAATGACGTACGAAGGCGGGAAAATGGAAAGGTGAAAGGTCACAGGTGTGCAAATTGCTTTTTTTTTTTTTTTGCTGTAGCATTCGCGTTTTCATAATTTGGTTGAAGCCGCCACTCAAATATTTCTTTGAAGCTGTTTTTTTGAATGACGTAAATTACTTGATTTACGCTCAATTGGCGACTCAGGAGGGAGGGAGGGATTGTTTGTCTATAAGCCTAGCTTAAGGGGCCGTCGCTAAGGGCGCTACGGATCGTGTCGTCAGCCGATTACAGAATGATTATGTAAACTTAGAAGAAAAGTTGTACGCGCTTTTAACGTATTAAATGGATTGTGAAGGAGATGATAAGATTAAGCCGGGCATTTTTGTGTAAGAGATTGCGTATTAATAGTATTTTAGGATATTTGAGAGGGGGAGAGACGGGCTGTGGAGAGATTAGAATACCCAGCCAATATCATAAAAATAAAATCCGGTAGCTCGTGGTTGTTTTTTTCTTCTTTTCTTTTTCGACTAAGTTTATGTGAAAACGAAGGGGAATAAGAGATAAAAATAAGGGTAATTCAAGTAGATTTTCAAAGGGGTAAACCGGAGGTGCGTATATATATTTTGAGTAGGATAAAAGAAAAAAAATATGAAATATTGCACGTTTTATGCCTATAGTAAAAACTCAAATAAGCTGCTCATAAATCGCTCTTCATGGCTTTCCAATCGAATGGCTAAAATAAAAGAAAGAATCAAACCAACCTACTAGACCTCAAATCACTGCGGTTGATTTTTATGTCACTTCGCAATTAGTTTTTGTTTTAATAAAAATTTTTCTTTTTGTTTTATCGGAATTTATTTCGAAAGATATATTCATTCAAAAATAGAGCAAACATAAATATATTTTTTATTGAAACGTCCATGATTAGCCGACGTAACGCCAATGTAAGTACGGAATGCATGACTGATAGACGCGTCTTTTAATGAGACCTGCTGCATATCATTAAAATATGCTAGACACTAATATAAACATATACTATATTTTTTTTCTTTCTTCTTTCAAGTTTACTACTTTTTATGTCTACGTTGTAATTTGCGTAATTAAAAGTAATCGGCGTTTTACACGGTATATAAATTATATCTAAATGAAAACCTCGTAAATTTTGAGCTTGATATAATTTTTTTCGGGGGGTGATTTTTTAAGGTGTTAATGTCACTCTCAATTATACCGTACATTTAGTTTATACTGTATTGTGTTTTTTTGTGTGTGTTCACCACTAATGGTACTGTAGAATATAATTACGTTGCGGTAAAAGCGTAGTAATATAGAAAATTCAGTATTATACATTTGCAAAATATTAAATGCATTAAGCATCAAAATAATTATTAACCGGTGTACTATTTCTGGCAATTACTGCCCTCGATTCTAAGGCTCCTCCTAACTTTTGGAAGTTAAAAATAAAATAAATCCTATTCATTTCGTAGTTATTCCTCAGGTAACTTAAAACGGCCAAAAATGGGGGCCTTAGAATCCAGCATACGGAGTACAGTATATTTTTTTTTATTATACAGTATTTACTAACGTGGTAATTAAAAAGGAAAACTGACTTTACATCTAGTACTAGTAAAAGTGTTCATTTAAAATTTTAAATGAAATTAAACCTATTTCTTGTGTGTACATATAATCAATTCTTACAGTTTATTGTTTTTCATACCTTATCTTATTAAATCAGGATGTGTATACACTGACGAGTAACTATATTCCTTAATCGGCTTTCATTAATTTTGTTGAAAATCGATTTGTTTTGGTCAAATCGTTTGGCTTTTTTTTAAAGAAAAAAAAAAATAATGTATTATTATTTAGCGCGTAATCTAAACCCGAAGTTTGACGTCTGCGTCACTTTTCGTTTTACTTAGCTCCACGAAATGTACCAAAATGAAACATTAAGAAATTATCTTAGTTTTAGCACTGCGCTTAATAGAGTGATCAGAAGTTGTCGGATGCAAAAGTAATTTCCTTAACTTTAAATAATTCCAAATTTCGAAGTTAAACTATTTTTAGAAGGACGTATACATCGAATCGAAAAATAGTAAAATAGGAAATAAGTTGTAAAATAAATCATGATGATGTAAAATAGTTTAACTAAATATATTAAAAGTAATAAAAAAAAAAAAAACCCTAAAAAAAAGGAATTTATTTATTTTTTGCTTTTCAAATAAGTGGTACTTTTGCACTCCTTTCGTTTTATCTGTCAAACAGTACAGAAAAATCTCAAATTCAGAATACAGTATCTTATTCGTTAAAATTTATGGCGTCTGTAAATTATTTAGTGTAGCGCATTTAGATTTTTTTTTTTCTTTTTCTTTTTCTTCTGAGACGAAGAAGGAATTGGGAGTTGATAGGTAGGTATAGGTAGGTGGGGAGAGAGAGACGATGGACGAAGATTGGAAGTCGGTTGGTTACGCGTTTTAGATTCGAGCGAAATTAGTTATCCTTTCATCTCAACAATGGAAATAATTTCCTAGTACAATTTGTTTACTCGTTTGAAATTTTGAACGAGAGAAGGGTATTTGGGCGGGTGATGGTGAGTGGGTGGGTGCGGAGGAGAAACCGATTAACATAAATTTTACAAGTTTGTTTATTACTCAATCGCACGTACTCTATCATCATATCGATGCCAAGTCAAATAGAGGAAGAAATAAATAGTTTGATGGTCAGACACTTTTCGTACTCCCGCTAAAATTAAATCCGCAAACTGCTCATTTTTGAAGAGAAAACCTCAATTTAACTAAATATAGCTCCGACGATTTATTGCCCCTCCGAAAATAGAATTAATGCGTTCGAAAAAGTGGTTTTTAGTTTTTTTTTTTTTTAAAGATACATGTTGAATAGGTATCAACGTGTAATGTATTACTGTAAATTTGTGTATCTGTCACTACGTTGTTATTTATTTTGATTTGTAGAAGTTGTTGAGGGGAATTTACTGAATATTTTACTGCTCCGTAATTTTTTTTATATATTACCATATAATATATATATATATATATTTTTCTTTATGGGAAATATAATATAATATTAGCGTGATTTGATTTAGAAATATATTTTATTGTGGAAGTTTTTATTTTATTTTATGTTATTGCTAGGTCATCACACTGCGCGACAATAAAAGCGCAAAAAAATTTAATATAGGTTTTTTAGAATATTATTTTTACTTTTTAAAGTATTGGTCAAGGGAAACATTTAAGTTTAAAGCCTTAAGCAAATACTTTTACACCATGTTCCGAAAAAAGAACTACCGAATTTTGAGGACTGTTAAGACTCACTTGGGCGGTTTTCAGAATAAACTTACAATTTTTTTAATTCTTTTTAATCAAATATTGGACCATAAGACGCACCCCAATTTTAAGTCAAACTTTTTAGTAAAAAAAAGCGCGTTTTGTTTTATAGTCCCAAAAATACGGTAACGGTGTATTTAAAATAGCGGGCTAAAATTCAATAAACGAAAAAAACAGCAAATTTTTTAATAAGAATAAAAATAAACGAGATTTTGAATGAAAAACTAATAATAATTATTCTATTATTAAAATGATACTTGGTATTGCATATACAATAGTAATTCTTCGTTTTACGGGATGAATGTCTTTTCGCGTATTATAAACTGGAATCAAACTTAAACATGTGGCTTAAAGGAGTCGTAATTTAAATTGTAAACCGAGTATACGTAGTAATATGTAGTGCATCATTTAAACTATTCTCGTAGTTGGGGGTTTTTTACGCTTTTTTGAGTATTATTCACGTAAAATAATTTCTCGATTTTCGTGAATAATAATTTTGAGCCTGTTGCACTTAAATTTTTATAGTTTCTTATTCAAAATATTTTTTTAATTTTGGCGTTGAAATAATTGCTTCAGAAGAAGAAAAAAAAAAAAACTTGAAAAATTTGAATTGCGATTTGAAGGTGTTTTAAATAAATTTAAAAGTAATTTAAATTTGTTCTTATCAATACCTTGTCAATATTTTGACATAAATTCATAATAACGTTGAGTTGGAATTCCAAAACTTGATTAGATATCGAGTATTATTATATAATCTGTAGAAAGAGGGGGAGAGAGAGAGAGAAAGGGAGGAGTGTAGGTTAACTTATACCAGTGAATTTAATAATAATTGAAACCGGATAGGGAAGTTGAAAATATGCAGATATTTAACGTGATGGAGCGCATTCCGTAAACTCAAAAAAATGGCTGAAATCTGGCTGAAACATTTTTTGTTGGCAACAGAAAAAATATTATTATAGTTTTTAAAAAAAACCAATCTAACGAATACATGGTTTGTTTAATTATCTAAATATCAAGATTTTATGCATTTTCCATTTAATCACTCGAGTGACGCAAATTTTATTAGAAAAAAGTTTGAGTTGATAATTATTCTAGATTTACTAATCCGAGAACGCAAAATATAACTACAGTACGATTGTTATAAGTTTAGTGGTACTGTAATCTATATTAATTTAATTTTTATTTAAAAAAAATTACTTTATTATTTTCGGTATATTTTTGTACGTGTATTAGCTCTACATGTTAATCACGAGTAAAATTTTAGTTTTAATTTAAACGCGCCATGAAATCGGTGATGGAGATTTACTAATCGAGCTCAAATGTCATTAAAAGTTCAAAACGAGTTTTAAAATTGATAATGGAGATTTAGTAATCGAGTTTTATAAAACTTTATTCTCTTAATTTAGAAATCCCGATACGGTACTGTATAAATAACGCTAGAAATAATTTAAGCCTATCTTTTTAATTATTAATTTTTTTCAAGTTTCGTATGATGTGAAATATTTTTTTTTTTGGGATAATTTTATGAGAGTTTTTCTAACTATTTATCACGTAATAATATAAAATGACGTTTTCACTTCATTTTTTTTTTTTTTGAAATTCCGTTTCGCTGTAGTTTTCTCATAATATATATTTTTAATTACACAGTTTTATTTTATTTCTCTTTAATATTGCATTTTTTCTTCTTGAGGTTTTTGTGTAAACGGATGCAATTAATTATTAATGTTGATGAAATGTTGATTACGGTTTTAAAGTAGGTTTCACGTGAAATCAGTTTTTTTTGTTGTTGATAAAGTTGACGTTTTTAAGTACCGTACAATGTTTTCATAGGCTTAAACATTATCCGCGTATCATCTTCAATATGTATGGCTAAACTTCTTCTTACTTTTTTTTAAACTAAATTTACGGTGAGAAGTTTCTTTCAACAACTTTTTTTTTTTTGGTTCTTTGTATTCTTCGGAACTGTCGACACGGTACGGATATTTGTTGTTATCGTTGATTTCAAAGTAAACACCGTGAAAAGCTCTATCCACACTACTCGTAGAATAGCACGCGTAAGAAAAGCATTAGTCGTTTTGTTCGTTGCAGCTGAATAAAATAACGTTAATAACAAGTTGCAAGTGACAAAAAAGAAAAACTGCTAACTTTTTTTAAAATTCATTTTCAATTACCGGAATTTAAAAAAAATTAAAAGCTATCAATTTTGTTTGTTTATTAAATTTTAAGAATTTGATGGTTTTTGTTTTAAAATAATAACAATAATACTGTTTTTTTAATATGTATTATTATTGAATCAATTTCTAAACAATAGTTTTCGATTTTTAAAATTCTGTTTAAGATAAATTTTAGAGATTTGTGGGTTTACTTTTTTCTAAGGTTTTATCGGTCAGTTTCCACCGTCAGAAGTAATATTTTTGTTCTGAAACGGAATATTTCGCCCCGCCGTTTTAAAATTGATTTACATGAAAGTAAAAAAAAGTCATATTTTATCTACAGGAACGTCTATTAAATGCTTTTGCATTGAAAACGTTATTTATATCTAATAATACAGATTTAAAAACAACGTTAATATAGTCATGTATACTACGAAATTTAATGAAATTTTAAATGCGTCAAATTTAACGTCCGTAATTTCCATAATAGAGTATGGTAATTTAAATCTTAAAAGTACACGTTTTAAGCATTGCCCTTATTTTTAAAGGGCGTAGCTTTTTTTTTTTAAAAAAAAAGATAATTTTCAAAACTTTTTTCCTAGTTTTTAACAAAATGGTATTTTAGTGTGGACGAGACTTAACAGCGGGTATATACAGCTTTCGGCTCGGAACACAACACTCGGCAAACCAAGCGAACCGAAAGAAAATAATAAAAACAAAGAAAAAAAAATGACGTTCTTCAAATTCACACCCGTCTTTTAAATCATAAACAATATGTGTTTAAAAGAAAGTGGGGAAAGAAAAAAAAATAAAAAGGGGAGAAATTCGCGCCGTAAAATTTGACACGTCTAAAAATGTTTTCCGCTGTAAATTGTAATGTAAAACGACGCGCTGATGAATTTGTTATATGGGGGTTGCGATGAAAAGTGAAATAAGGAGGGGCGGCTACTAATGTTTTTTCGATCGTTTTTCCGAGAAATCTCGCATTTTCGAACGAATGGGAAGTATTAATAAAACACGAAAAAGAGTACGAAAAAATAACATTCTTTAGACAGGGAAAAGGAGGAGCTATTTTAAAAATTAAAAAAAAATTAAAATAAGACGGTTTAATCGTGACAAAATATCGCTTTTTTTTTGTGAATTAACACAAGTCGTTTAGTTTTTTTTTATTATTATTATTTTGTTCGTTTCGCACAACATTTTTCATGGCGCGAAACTTCCATTTCGCTTTTTTTTTTTTTTTTGCTTTTCTTATACAGTATTTTATTTACGATTTCGTCGTAATTTTTCTAATTTTAATTGTTTTTCGATCGACTTTTTTGATGGACAGCGATTCTAAAAATTATAAAATGTTCGGAGTGCTCTAAATTGCACTTTTAACGTAAAAACTGACGCGCACTCCACCCTTTTATAAGAGCATCATCTCATCTCTTCTTTCCATAGAAGAATCCCTCGACCGAACATCCTTGTACCATACTAAAAATTCAATTCTGACCTGAAAACCCTAGTAGTATTGTGAATACAATATTAATTCTCGCATAAATATTTAATTACCGTATTTTCTCAAAAATACACGTGAATTGCTGTTTGCAGAACCTTGTTATACTGTAATGGCTTACATTTTTTCTCCGTTAAAATGAATAAAAGGGTAACACTTAATAAAATTGGGGAAAAAAAAACGGGAAAACCTTTTTTTTTTGTTGTTGCATACTTTGCATACCGGAAATACAATACATAGCATTTCGATTAGCGTACATGAAAATGTAAATATTGTAGGAGGGTAGGCTGATAAGTGATTCATAATTTGCGTTTGGATGGGAATATTTTAATAAATCAAACGCGGAAATAATTCTCAGAATGTGTTCTTTACTTTCCTGCATTCACTTTTCTACATAATCACCAGACAACTGGGTGCACTTCTGTCAACGATGTATGTTTTGTTTCTAAATTGAGATTTTTAGCTAGGTGTTTTGGCAGTTAATTTTAACGATTATTCTTGTACAAAAATTAAACTGGTAACAGAAGAAAACGAGATTTATACTGCATATAAAAAACTAGATCCGCCGCTGTCATATTATTGGCATATATTTAATTTGCATAATTTAGCAGAGATTAGAATGAAACGAGATTTAAATAAAACTTGATGTACTGGGACCGTAGCTCTGCCATTAAGCGAAAATCGCCATTAGCTGCAATTCATTTTGGCGATATCAGAAGTGTGATTCTTTCCGCCCAACACCGAATAGGCCTACTATAGGAATTTGGAAGGCGAATAAAAATTTAAAAACGTCATTAATGTGAGAGTCATTATTACGGGGTATTACTTTAATATAAAATTAAACTGAGAACACAATAATACGAGATTTATATAGGGTATTTGTTGGATGACGTTAGTTTTGAAACACGACTAAATCAGTCGAATTTTAATTTAAAAACAAATTTTTTTTTTATATTTACATTAATTAACACCTTCCATTTAATAATAAAAAAACAATTTTTGGAATATGACCTCTACAACTGAGTGGGCACGAGTAAACGTGCTCACTTTGACAGCTAAAGATTTTACGGACTTCCAGCTTGCTCCTGCCGACTGAAACTCGTTATGTGCCGGCATCTACCATAGGATTAATGGAAATTTCCTTGAGCGCATTAAGTCGTGCCGACTCAGTTGTAGAGATCATATTCTAAAGATTGTTTTTTATTGTTAAATTGGAGGTGCTAAGTAATGTAAATTTAAAAAAAAATAATTTATTTTCTTTAAAATTCGATTGATTTATTCATGTTTCAAAATTAACGTCATCCAAAGAACACCCTATATATTCAACTAGATCTACCGGTGGCAACGTAATAACAATGACATTTATTTGTATAGGAATTTATACAGTTCACGACTGTGTAAAATAGATATTTTTTTTTTACTCTAAATTTTGTTGTTTGACCGAAAATAAAGCAATAATTTTTTTTATTTTATTTTATTCAAACACCGGTTATTTCGAGCAGCTGGAATGTGTGAATCCACCTTTTTATTTTAGTAAAGTGAAAATGGAAGCACGGATTATCAGTTTCTCAAGCAATGAAGACTTAGCGATGGGAGGAGGGATGGGCAAGGTGAACCGCGAGGTGTGCCGTCTGACGATTGTCCTACCACCGACACCCTACTTTATTTTATTACTCTACTTTTTTTCTTTCTCGGACGCTTATACCCTTCTTCTCCCACTCTTATCTTACGCAACTCAATGCTTTGACTCGTTGATCTCATCATCGCCATAAATTTATTTGTTGGGGGAAGATGGAGAGCGAGCGAGAAAAAAAAAAGAATTCTGGAAGTGGCAGCGACTTCCACTTTTTGAGAAGAATTTTGCGGTCGTAAAACATTCTCCGTGAGGCTTAGCCAGTTTGCACTTGACCTTCTTCTTACCCCCACCTCTCCTCTTAAACCAACCCAATTCATCCTTTTAACTCATCTGATTGATGAAAGATATTTTAATTTCGGCATCACTTTTTTTTTTTTTATAAACCAACGTTTAGATGGGGAGTGGTGGGTAAAAAAACCGGAGCGAGTTGACCGAGTGTTGGACGAAGACGAGTCCGGTTTTGATTGGCTGGACGCCGCTAGGTGGTGGTGCTGGTGGTAGTTGCTTCTCTAAATATTATTATCCGCTCTCGTAATTACGTCGTGGCGAATTTTTGTCGATTTTAACGATTTAACCTTCGACTTGGAAATTTAGAAAGAAGAAAAAAAAAATATTATTATGGATTTTTTTTTTCTTCCGTTTCTCAAATAGCTGCCATTTTGTATCAGACGGCTGTTATTATTTGGTAGTTGGTGGGGGTAGGACAGGAAGCGAAAATCTCTCTTCGTTTGACTTTCATCGTTTTAATTAATTAGTTTAATTAAGGAATTTTTTTGTTTTAAGTGCTAGTTTTTTTTTAGTTGTTGTTGTTTTTTGATCGTTGTTTTTACTTTCGAGTAATTTCGGTTTAATAGGAAAAAAGTTTTTTAAATTATATTTATCACGACTTCTCGGTTTTTTCTAATTGCAAAGGTGAGAGATTTTTCTAATTTATTATTTTTTTAAAAAAAATAACATAAAAAAAAGTTTTTGCGTTATTTTATAATATTTTTTAAGATTGCGTAATAATATGGTACGGTTCAGGACACGCTAAATTTTTGAACGGGCGCGCAAATATAATTATGTAGGTGCTGGTGCTGAAATATTATTTTAGGCACCAAATAATTAGGCAATTTTAAAATTGATGGTTTAATGAACCATAAATGAGAGAAATTGATTTATTTTGAGAAGTAGTTTGTATGTTGTGCTCGATTTGAAAAAAATATATCAACCGGAACGCATGCGTACCACTTACAATAATTACATGTATATATTATAATAGCGTTTTGTATCAAGCTCTTAATAATTTTGCGGGAGGGTTACGCTTAGCAATACCTTTTTGCGCAGCAATTGAAATTGTATGAACGAAGCATTTACGCAAAAATCTAGTAATAAAAGTATTAATTAAACTTCTAAATAATTTTACCATACACCCAGATCTTTCTCTTGTTTTGCCTTAACGTCATTGCGCTTTTGCAGCTTCGCCCAATTACTTCCTGTCCCCGCTTTACGTCGGTGTATTTCTATTATTGCAACGTTTTTACTACTAGATTTCCTTATTTATTTTTTTTTTGAAGTTGTGCTTTTGCCCGTATTTTTTTTTTTTTTTTTTTTTGGTAAGAAATAATTTTAACGGTGTTTTTAAAAGACTTTTAGTACTCTTTATAAACATAAAAGATTTATAAAAAGTTTGTGTTACTATTATAATACAATTTTTTAGATCATTCAAGCGTTAAAAAGAAATCTTCTGGTAATAAATAGCATTAACATGCCTTCCTATGGAGACTTTAATAAAATCATGTACACGAATATACTGTAAATCCTTTAGTAAACGTATAATACAGTGTCACATATTAATGCATTCATGTTGTGTAATTTGTGTAAACAAAAGAGATTGTAGTAAATAAGATTAAGTTTTTTAAAGCGAGATTTAGTGAAACTAATTTTTACAACAAAATTAAAACTTAAGCCTGCGCTAGTACATAAGTAAAGTTTAAAATGGTTTCGGCATTTCAAAACGATAGGGAAAATACTGTGAATTCGTTTGCTTTTTTTACGGTAACCACAACGTACGAGGGCTGATTGATAAGTTTCCGGCCTTATTGAGATAAAATAACTGTAAAATAAAATCAAATTTTTTTTTACAT
>JAQGAY010001327.1:0-15017 GCA_034698085.1 Polydesmus angustus | reverse complement strand
CTACCTAAATGATAAATATAATGCATGTACATCGCTCTAGAAATTCACAATTTTTTTCCATAATGCAGTACGCTATATCAACAGGCATTATAGCCTAATGGATTAAAATAATGTGAAATTAGCTTAAGGTAAAAACTAATTAACTAATTTAAAATAAACAGAAACCCAGGCTAAAAGCTGTTGGTAAATAAACTAAAATAATATTATGATAATAAAACTAGTGAATTACCATAACTACCAATACCGGTACTGTATTTAAGATCGATGCATTTTTTCTTTTTTATCAATTACAGTTATAATTTATGCGCTACCTTCAATTCATATAAAATAAAATGCATTGCAATTTTTAACCGTCTATAAAGAATTTAATTCTAAATTAAAAACAAATACTTTTTACGGGGGGAAAAAAATACACGTTACTGTATATTGTAAATTGCGTCCTCTAAACTTTTATGAAAACAAATTGGCCGACATTTCTTACAACTTGTTTATGTTGCAATAAAGATAGATAGCGAAAATCTATATTACTTTGGATAAATTCCCGTATGTTATTAAGTGTTTCATCAAAACGTTAAGGGTAGAGTTAAACACTTTACTTTAATAAGAATTGAAGAGTGCAGTGTACCAAACAATGTAACGCATTTTATAATTCATGGAACGAAATAAAGCTTTAAATTTCTTTTACTATAATAGACACAGCTGACGTAGCCAGATGTTTCTAACATACTATATTCTCATCTTCTTCCATTAATATAAAACGTGCACAGTGTAGCAACGGGTTGACAATGTATTATTTTGCTCAGAAAATGTCTGGTTTTGAGCGTTGAAATTTGAGAGCTTGGCCCCCATCAACTCCTTATTCTCCTCGAGCCATAACTAAGAATTCCCTCAAAATAAATTCTCGTAAATTGGTAGGTTTTAAACCTTTATAAGATATTTGCACAAAGTAGATTTACAGTTGGGAAAGATTTACTAAAATTTCACGATTTTTCGCGCACAGACAATTTTTATCTTGCAATTAAATTAAAGTTAAGCAGTTTTAACTGAGATGGCAAAAAATATAAACAAAATGAGTAATTTAAAGAATCAACATCAGTAACAAGCATTAATAAATGTCACTACAAATTAGAAGGAATGGAGGCCCCTTTTCTTTCCAAATTTAAAACTTTCAACTAAAAATAAATAATAGAGAGCCAACCTAAATGACTATTTATAATTTCATTAATAGATAAGATCGATTTGTATCTTGCAAATGGAATATCCGAATATTACTACTCTCCACCAACAATCAAATATAAATTCTTCTTAATAATAAAAATTCAATTCCAATTAATGTACTTTTATAAAAAAAATTAATTACGTTAATGTGTTTGCATTATTTATGCCGCATTCGTTACTAATTTATCTTATCAATTAAATAATTACATAAAATTAAGTTAATAATCTTGAAACGCGCATGTTAAATAGTCATAACGTATGACCATAATCATTTTTCACAAGCGTGTGTTTATGTAAATGCGCTGTTTCTAATTCCTTTAATCTACCGTCTTCAAGTACATTATTAATTAAGTTTTTAAAAATTATTCATAATTTCTTTAATTAATTAATCAGTCAAAAATAATTATATAATAAAAGGGTACAAAACACAAACAAGTGTTTTAAGAAGGCGTGTAAATAATTTGATGCGATTTATGTTTTACGG
This sequence comes from Polydesmus angustus, assembly GCA_034698085.1. NCBI lineage: Eukaryota > Metazoa > Arthropoda > Diplopoda > Polydesmida > Polydesmidae > Polydesmus > Polydesmus angustus. The sequence continues at coordinate 13,315 of JAQGAY010001327.1, read as the reverse complement.
AAACGGTGATAACCGGCCCCGAGAGTGGTCTCTTGAGGAAACGTCTAGTGCTATTAACCTCATGTTTATTTTCCCCTAAACCCCCGTACCAAGTTGCAGACGTGCACACGTCTCAACTTCTAATTAACATCCTAACCGATAAAAATCACTTCCTAGAAATAAACGATCCAACGGATTTCGTATGCCGCCATCTCCATCCAGCATAATATTAAACGCTTAGACGGAATGTGATGGAGGAGTCGAGTGTCATTAATATGGCAATGTGGTTTTATCAAAATATGTCGTGGATTTATAATAGCTTCCAAATAGGAGCCAAACTTTTATTTATTTATTGCTAAAGATTGAATTAATAGACTTGAATAGCATCGCCGCGAATTTTAATTTTCTTCGCATATCGCGTTAAACGTGACACACGTGAGGGTACTAAAAAAAATGAATTCTAAACAGGTTTCCGATTGAATCTGTTTGCGTGTCACGTCATCGTGCACAAAATACAAGCCCAGACTCCGAATAATATAATGCATCAAACTAAATTAATACGCTTTGACATTATGAAGATGTTCGGAGAACCCAGTTTTTTTTTTCGAAAGACACGACAAAATATTCTAACAATATCTAGATCTAAAAAAAAAAGGTAAATAACGTGATATGACTTACCCGTAGAGATCCACCGGGAGGTTTTTCATTAAATGACTCATAATAAATTCCACCATCATATCTGTAATGGGAAAAAAAAATGTTCAACATCAAAACCATGCGGTAAACAAAAAAGTCAAAAAAAATAAATAAATAATAAAACCGTATTAAACAAAAGAAATAATATAATTTTTTTAAATATAAAACTACAATACCGGTACATATTAATTTTATTGTTTCAAAATTAACTCGCGAGACTTAAAAAAAAAAAACATTCCTTAAAAATTTAAATCCAAAGTAAATCACTAAATAAAATTATAAAAAAAAAACCATTGATTTTATTTTGAAAAAATAAATAAACTTTGAAAGTGATAAAAACGCTCATTAAACCAACGAGACAATCGTTAAACTCAAAAATCATTACCGCTAATTAAAAATATTATAAAATATCTAATAAAAAATAAAATCGCTTAAAAAAATATGGTATCAACTATAAACAGTTTGATTAATTCTTTTTCCTAAATTCTTTTCAGATAAAGTCTGATCTAATAAATAGAACACATGGTAGTTCAATATTATTTTGTTAGCTTTTCATAACTGACAAAGTTAAACAAAGTAAAGTTAATACTCGAACCTATTTAAAAAAAAAACTTGAAAAAAATAGCAGCATAATTATTATTATGACAATTTCTATATTATTTTTATCCAATAAAATCGTATTAATTGTTGATTGTACAAAATGCAATTATTTATCTGATTAAATCTAGAAATGCATTAGTAAGCGTACGTGATAAAAATGATAAAAGAAAGTCAACAAAATAAATGAGATTTAAGCCTTCATCCCATTCTCCCCTTCCCTTCCCCCACCACAACGTCATCATCGTGACATTCATTGCACACTGTTACATCTCTCTGGACGGCGCTTAAATCTCTTTCTTAGCTGGTCTTTAACCTTTTATTTCATTAATTTCGTCAAGCTGCTTTCTATTAATATACCGGCGTCGTAAATAATGGAAAACAAGATCCTGGATTTAACTTGTTTCAATTCTAAACCACTAATCGTTAGCTCAAACTTGTAAGTCTATTTGCCGACTACCGTGTTTTAACTAATACAGTATCATAATTTAAAGATATACAACAGCAAACCGTATCCAAAATCTACAGACAATTAGTAAGCTAATCCCCCCCCCCCCCTGTAGAATATCAAGGGGAAACTCACAAATAAAATTTGCCATGATAAAATTGTCGATGAAATATTGAAAATATATATTTTTTACAAAATGTCAAAATTATGAATGTTTAGTAAATTATTTCAAAGTTATTTCTGTTTTAAAATTATGCTCCTTTCAATGCTCTCTGCTCTTTAAAATAAATGCAATTATTGAGAAAATTGAGCGTATTGACTGGTTTCTAGAAAGCAAATAAGATACACAAATCCAACTTAAATTTCGAACTACAGTAGGCCTACAGTAAAACCCGCTTATAGTGCGATTCAAGGGACCGAAAAAAATTCGCACAATAAGCGGGATCGCATTTAGTGAAATAAAACATTACCTCAAAAATATTTTTTTATCCAATTTTTTTGGCTCTTCTTTACATGCATTCTGTAATTGGCACGAAAAAATTGCTCAGAAAGTTCACAATTTTTAAAATTTCTAAAGTTGAAATAAATTTTTTTAAAATTTTTTTTTTTTTTTAAGTGGAGCGCACTATAAGCGGGCCTATTATACAGACTTTTAGTCTGTGGGGACCCAAATATAGTCGCACTATAATACGCGGGTTCGCACTATAAGCGTGCGCACTTTAAGTGGGTTTTTTAACACAATGCTCCAATGGCGTTGTCCAAGAAACCGGGCAAAAATCGCACTATAGGCGGGATAGCACTATAAGCTGGCGCACTGTAAACGGGTTTCACTGTATTTCCAAATGATACACATTTCGAATGTATGGTGCAGTGTTACATTATTTTTAAATGGCTCTGCATTTTTGCTTCATTGTCATTACATTGCATTCAGATGATAGTACTGCGAGTGAAAAGTTACTTTTTGAGTTTTTATATTTTTTTAAATATTTATTGAATTAACAAACAAAATACTGTATTTTTAACAGATCAAACTTTAATAGTTTCTCTGTAAAATAGCACCATTTTTAAATTTTTATCTGTACTAGTTTTTCTCTTCTTATAACAGGCGTTAAGTTGGAAAGAAACATCTCGGCCACCCGGTACAAGAACAATATTAAACAAGACACGCAATGTTCGAAGGTATTCACTTCGAAAGTGTCGGAGCTGTTCACTATTGATAGTTCCACTATATTAATCTATTGTTCCCATGATTCACATTTCTATTCTAGATAGTATTCAAATTTTTTTAGGTTTAAGGGCTTTTGCCTGAGTATAATAAGTTGTAACATTTTTACGTGTACAATTTGTCTTGGAGATGTAATTACACTCGAATTTGACGGCAGAAAAGATAAATACAAAGATGGAAAAAAAAAATATTATGATCAATGGAGATGCCATAAAAATCTCCTAAAAAAAGTCAGTAACCAGAAAAGAAAAGTCAAACTTTATGTAAAAACTATAACAATTTCATCTTGGTTTTGACGACAAAATAAATAGCATTTTAAACAATAGACACAAGTATGTGGCACATAAATGCTTTGAGAAAGAGATAAAAGGCGCGCTCGCACCAATGAAATGCGGCGGAAATCCACGCTACAGTTCCAAGCTTTGTTTTGATAACTTATCTCCGCAAGTATTCTTGTTTATCACAGCTAGATAAATGAGGAGAAGCAACGTACTGCGTCTGATTTTATATTTTTACAACTTCCTATTTTAAAGCCACGATCTTCGAAACTTGAATTTCACATCGTTTATATTCGCTCCCGTAAACAATGTCTTTTTTTCCCACCATAATTCTTCTAACCCTTTTACGATTTCATTTATATCAACATAAAAATAATGCAATTTATGGCAAATTCGTCGAGATGAATGCAATTTCAAAGTAAATTTTGTCATATAAACGTAATTCAACTTCTTGCTTCTCCCAGATATCCATCAATTCAATCATTTCAAATTTCAACAAGATAGTAAACAGTAGTGGGTTCATTAAACCCACGCGATTTTGTTAACATTAAACGCATAACGGTACGCAATTTTAACAGTAAATGCGTATCCTATAAAACGATATAATAGAGTTAACAATCTGAGAACCCACTATCAGTTTAACGAAAAATAAAGCAAATAACCGTAAGAAAACTTCTTATACAGTACATAAAACGTTTTAAGCGTGTAATACTAGAAATACTATTCAAAAAAAAAAAAAAAATGTGTAAAGTAAAAACCATAATTTAGAGCTTAAAGTATATTTAAATAATATTGAATGTATTATTTCTTTAATATTCTACATCATTATTTAAAAATTAAAATATTTCATTTAGTTCTCAGCCAAATTTTGAGGAAAGATAAGAAAAAAAGCCCACCGTTAAAAAAATTTGTAAAAGTCGCTATAAAAATATAGGTACAGTAGTTATAAACAGAAAACAATTCCTTTAAAAAGTTGCAAAGTTTTTTTCCAAAATAAAAACTAATGTAGCAAGGTTTGGAAAAGCTTGCCAACATAAATGCAATTAAGCAAGGCTCAAGTCATCGCCTCGTGCATTTAATTGGAGCATGATTCAAATGCTATATAAAAGTTATCTTTAAATTCGTTAATAATTATTTTTGTTGTATGGAACAGATATTTTTTTACCAGTACGCTGCTTCTCGGTAATTTAATTTTTTTACGCAACGTTTGCCCTTTATCGTTTTCATAGTGACTTCGAGTCTCGTTCTATTTATTGCAAAACTCTTAATGTTATTTGAATCGATCATTAGCATGTACTGTAGTGTGCGCAGTGAATTTCGATCATCGTTAAATCAGCATCAACATTGAGACACCAAGTAACTTACTAATTTAATTTTTTACCCGAACGAAGTGAGACGTTATAATAATAAACAAAGCGTACGATCAATAAACGTTCGAGACCCTTAAGTTTTTTGTCCCTTTTTAAATACGCAATGTACCGTAACTTGTGTTATTCATTTAAAATATCTCGCCTAATTCACACGACAAAATAGAAATTAGAAAACTTTCCCTTATCATTTTTTTTAAAAAAAAATAACTTGCCATAGCATTGCCTGTCACATAAGTAAGTTATTAATTAAATTTTTTTCTAAAATAATCTCTGTTGAGAGTTCTTCAAGCTTAGAATAATTAATAAAAGCTTTGCGACTTTAAAAAAGCATTTTTCTCAATTTTTTTTTTTTTTTTTTGGCATTTTATGTCTCTAAATCGTATTTTAATGTTTTAGAATTGCAATTGTAAATATTAACAAAAGGCGATTGAACTGGAAAATTTTACAAAAAAGTTCGTTTTGAGAATCTGGCAAAAAAAAAAAAGTTGCTTACGAATCTGGAAATACAGTATTTCTCTTTTGTCTTTTTCCGAGCATGTCGTTTTCTATCGCCAGTGCTTGAAACTTTTGAGAGATCAATAATAGAAAGGCTACTAATACAAAAAAATTTACGATGCCATCATGAAACGCGTTGAAGGGCAAAATAAAAATAAAAGGTTACGACCATTTACTTATTCTTATTTTGATTGAAACAGCTTTACTCCCACATTTAACCATGACGGTATAACCTTATTTTATCGATTTTTTTTGCAATTCAAACACGTTTAAAAATATAATAAACAATTGGTGTAATATTTAGCAGTTACGTGCTACGAAGCACTTTTTTTATTTACAATACTTTAGTTTAAAGGTAAGACGGCCTTATTGAATTAGTTCAGCTATATTTATGTTCTCTTTAACTGAACCTGACGTATAATTATAACGATTCAATGTACTAAAGAGCATCAACTATTAATTTATATTGTGTCTGTCTAAAACCTTATTTAAATATTTATTAATCTACATGTGAATAAAATAATATAAATGCATGATGCATCCTTCAGATAAAAAATCTGAGAAATTTGTATGCACGCTTTCTAATTACTGTAACTTCAAAGGAGTTATCTCAATTTTAATCAAGCAAAGAGTAATTAAAGAAATTAAAAACAAATAAAAATTGTTGTTCTAATAACATGCTTAGCTCTTGATCTTCAACTACGAGTATATTAATGTTTACAATAAACCATTCACAAACATAATAAGTACAAAATATTGTGCTTTAAAATTATTGTGTTAGTTTAATAAAATTGCAGATTAATGAGCAAGTCAATAAACGAAACATCCAACAGCAATAAGGTTCGAAGAAATATTATTATGTGACATGAGCCTTATACTGTATTTTTATAATCATTTGTTGCCTAAGTTGGCGCAAATAAAATTATAATAAAATAAAAAAAATAATAAAAAATACTTTTATTGTAATGTTTCTTTAAAGCACTAAAAACAAAAAAAAAATTTTTTGTTTGTGGCATTTAAAAATACTGTACCGGTTGGCCTATTCAATTTTTAAATGTCACAAACAAATAAATTATTCTTCTTATATTTAGTGCAGTATAGAAAATTTTAACTAAAAAGTATTATTTATCTTTTTTTTATATTATTTTCTTTTAAGTCGTGAGCCCTCGGCGACACATAAAATTTTTTTAAAAATTAAATATGCAATAGGCCTACTGTATCGCGTGTTAACGGATAGGAAAATAATGTCGTCTTCATTTTTAACTGCTTTGAATTCAACATTCTTAAAAAAGTTAATCTCCCGTAAAGAAAATAATTACTGTATATGAGCTTAAGCATTGTTATGCCCAAATCAACTGAAGCGCTATACAGCACTGCTCCAAACTTTACTACTTTAGTAAACAATATAACCACACCTGACTTATTGGGAAAAATAATTCTGAAATTTTCATTGTTTTGTGTCTCCCACTTAAGAAGCGGGAGTGTGGAATCACACATCTACCGTCTCATATCGCCTGCACACGCGCAAACAGTATCTCCACAACCACAAAACACATCGCAACGCATTCCACTCCCCAACAATTAGACGCAAATGTTACACATTTAGCGTTTACTCAAAAGTGAAAACCTAATGAAATCAAATGTCTATATTGGTTATTTCTGACATTTCTAATTGTCGGAAAGACACTTTTCTAATCTGTCCGAACAGTAACATTAACAAAAAAAAAAATGAAATGATAAAAAAAGCGCTGAAAGAGTAAGGCAATTTAAAAAAAATTAACAGAAAGTGAGGAATAAAGAACGGTTGGAAAATACTTTGAATTTCGTCGCTGTCTATATGAATTTATTAGAAATGTCAAATCATCATTTTAAAAAATACGAGTTACGAGTATATAGCTCGTAATCAATAATCAATTGAATGAAATCTTTAAAATAAATACTGTAATAGAAATTTGTATCTTAATTTTTTAAGTTTGTTTTACTTCTGAAACGTGTTTAAATTAAAGCTAACTTATTCGCAATGCGCCTAGTATCTTTAATTACCCTTTCTGATAATTAAAATTAAGTAAAATTCTCATAGTTGAATGATCATTTTCACATTAAAACCAATTTATAAATTACCTCATAAAATAAAAACAGCAAATATCATGACTCTCTGATTAAAATTCCATGCTCACTTATAATTTAATTAGAAAATACTGTAATTGTTATTAATTAAATCCACAAGAGATTTATCGTTCAAACAAAAGTACACAAAAAACCTCAGTTACGGAAAAGAAAAATTTCGCATTTCCCTTCATTAAACTACAATATTATAATATAATGAGATTGAATTCTTTAATTACCATAAAAATCCTAATATTTACATTAGCCTATTTTTGTAATTTTCCAAATAGGATGCCCTAAGTGAAAAAGTTTTATATGTGGGGTAAAAAAAGAGCATGTTTAAATAAAATAAACCGGGACTCAACTGAAATAAAAAAATTCAACTGAAAGTAGCTTCCTATCGTTACATTTACGAGTAATGCTTATTTAAATCAAAAATAGCTACATGTACAATCATTCCATCATCTTCCCTACATAGTGATGCTAACAAGAAAGTGAGCCGATGAGAAAACCAACCCCTTAAAATATACCTCTTATTAAAGCAGCTATGTCGTGCATAAATGCATCTTAAGAATACGGATTGCAATACCGATAATACTGTACATTAATTTTTCGAATGTAAATACGTAAATATTTAAAACTTTATAATACTGTGCAGTACATTTTACTGTACTGTAATCGATACCGGTAAAAATAAAATAATGTAAAATTTGACTTACCAAATAACGCACAAGCTAACGGACGTGAAGGGGAGTTTTGATCAGGAAGTATTTTACGATGTCGCATTGGCTATTGTAAAATAATAAAATGTTTAAAATTCAATACAGTACAGTTAATCAAAATAATATGCATGTACCATTCTATGTAATTGCACTCTAAAAACCATGTTTGCATCATTCATCAGTGAATTAGCATATTGATCCTGTAAGTTGAAACATAATAAAACATTTTGTTAATTTAATTTCCTTACAAATTAATATTTGCATACATTTTTAAAATATTAACGTGCTCACTAATACTAAAGTTTTATAATAATCAAGCTTATTCTAACCTGCGTTAGTTTGATGCTACGTAGTGTAATAATCTTGCATAATCTGACGTTAATAAACTTTACTATCATACAGTATCAAACTATAAACAAAATCTAGTTTTTCCAATAAAAATATTTTCAATCCTCAAATATTCGTTTAACAAAATACAATTAAGATTAACTCCAAATAATAAAAAAATATTACAGTATAGACCCAATTTTATTGTACGATTTCCTGGCGGAAAGTGCACAAAATGTTGTTAATGGAGCTCTTATCTAACTTTTAACAATAAATGTGCCGCAAACAAATTCAATGAAGAGCAACTAGAAAAGAATCAATCTTTTTTTCTTGTAGCTTACTTTTGATTTCTAGTCACGATATAGACTATGTAGTGAAAGCCATTGCACGCACATTTTGATTGAAATAATAATCAAAGTCATTTCATCGCCTTACATAAAAATAGCTAAAAATGCGAAAATAAACGCCTACCAACATTGCTAAACAAACGCAAGAAGACGATTTGCTTGAAATTGTAATAAATAATAAAACTTACCTCGGCGATGCATGTAAGAATGATAAAGCAAAGCTTCACATTATTGTAGTTAGTTTCATCTATCAAAAAAATAAATAAATAACATCATTAGTCATATTCATAAAAATAAAAACAAATTCGCTATTAATACAACGCTAAGTTTGCAAAGGATAAAAAATAACTTTTTTTTCCTTTTATTTGCAACAAATCAAAAAAAATTGTAAAAAATTAAAAAGGGAAAGAGATCATAGAATAATTTTGAAAAGTTTTCCGACAACCTTTTTATGTTACTTTCATCGCCCTGTCATTACTCATTTCATTAGCATAAAGTTCGGTATAAAATCAACGATGATAAATGGATGGAGGAGGAGAAAAAATTTGATCTCCCTATCGAGATGATGTCAAGTTGAGCCACGCATAATCAAGCATTAATTAATAATAATGGGTTACCAAGTTCGTTCCACAGCTAATTCCTGTCGTAAATTATTATCCAAAAAATTCGAACTTCTATTTCCACCCAAATTCAATTAATAATAAAATCAAAAAACGCCGGCAGCAAACGAAAATGCAATATAATATCCATTAATAGTGCACTATGACCCTCCCTCCTCTCAAAAAATAAATAAAAATATCCTAAAGTATAAATTGCGATGCATTTAAACTTCACATAATTATCTTCACGCGTTTTCTTTACTAAGTCTTTAAAAGCGTTTATTGTAATCATAAAAAATGCCATAATTAAATTTAAAGTACCTTTAGTGTCTTGCATTATGATCGAGCAGTACTCCAAAAATATTAGAAGCAAATTTGAAGGTGTAGTATTCGGATCAGCGTTAATTTCAATAGAATTGACTTGGGTAGAATTGGTTTCAGCTAAAGCTAAATTGGAATTTGTTGGACTAGGTGGACTACTTCGATCAGGTTGACACTAATAATATTTAAAAATGTTGCAAATCAAATTTAAAGTAAAAAAATAACAATAATACAAATTCAAAATTTTACCTGAGTTAAGGTTGTAATGAAATTTCGATTTAAATGAATAGCTTCGTACAGAGCTAATAACAACGCATCGTTAGCTCTTACTGCAGTAACTTTAGATTCTCCATCATCGGCTACAAACAGGTTACCAACCATGTTCGTGATTGTTGAAAAAAATCCGCCTTTCGGTTCAGTCAATTTTTGACAATACATTCTAAATCCCAAAGAAAAATTAATTAATCGAACAAAATTTAAGATTTACTGATTCAGCCATACCTGTTAATTTCAGCCAAAGCTACAGATACGACTTGACTGTAACCCTAAATAAAAATTTTAAAACATTCTTAAAAATAAATTAGTAAAAGAAAATAACATTTTACTCTTTCTTACATTTAAAGCTAGTTCATTGTCAAGAATCGATAACTTTACAACGTATGGATTAGCAGACTACAAAAATTAAGTTTTCCAAATAAAAAAAAATATACACCATAATTTAGGATTTTATTATAACTATTACCTCGTATTTTCGATAGTTAACTAAAATAGTGAGCAAAAGAACTGCATCACATCCGTGTTGTTGTCTTGATTGACAATCTGCTAAAAGCTAATGTTTTTAAAAAAGCATAATACAGTATATTAAACATTAAAAACACTTTATAAAAAATATTTCCTTATACCTGAATAATGGACTCAAATACACTATTTATCATTATATACTCCAACAAAACATTTTGACTAACATTATCTGTTGCCTATAAATTAAATAATTAGATAAATTTGCCTTTTTTAAATAAAAAAAATTAAATGTACTGTTGCAAGCACTAGAAGCAGCTTTAAGCTCAGTTGTTTTAACGGTTCGAGTTGATCGCCATTCAAATAATAGCATAGATGCTCAATCAATGTCTAAATTTGAAAAAAAAATAATAGTTAATATACCACAACAAATTTATTTAGACTTAAATTACTTTCATTAATCCTTCAGCAGCATCAAAACCCATCAAAATGTTAATCACATCAAAACCAAAATCTCCGCTCGATTTCACAAAAATTCCACGAACAAGAGCGCATAATGTCTGTAACGCGTTAGCAACTCTGATATGGTTTTCTTCCTTTAAAACTTTAACGCAATGATAAAATAACAAACTAATGTTATCCTATAATAGTAAACAAAGTAATTAAAACAATTTTTTCATCAGAAAAGCCAACCAAAGAGATTAAAATTTGCAATTGAGCTTGTCATTAACAACCACAACCTCAATTACAAACATTGTCAAATTACGGTATTAAATTTACTTTTAAATTCAACAGTTGTTCTCCATTTAGCTTTTCAAATTGCGTCAGAAGACAGTTGGGTTTCGGTTTTAGTAGAAAAAATTCTTCCCAAAAGTTAGGATTGCCAAGAGTAGTGTCTTCGCCCTAAACAAACCAAAGCTAGTTTAGAAAAATAATTATATCATAAAATTCAATAAAAGTTATTACCCTAAACAACGCTTCGTAAATTAATACGACTTTTTCTTTTAACTGTTTTCGTGAAGCCGAGTTATGGCGAAACCTGTTGCCCCCACTAGACATGATTTTAAAATGAATGCTTCTCGTATTGTCTTACATCACTTTGCTGTATCATTAAAAATAAGCAATATGTCAATAATCCACAATTATGGATATAATATCAGATTAGATAAAACAATAATTCTCACCTTAAAATCCTTTGCAATGGAATTATAAATAAAGACGATGACAAAATTATACTGACCCCAGTTTCGCTGCGCCGCCGCAAATAAAAATTACAAAATTGAATTACTATAAAACAGAAAAACGTTTAGCTTTCTGTAACAAAACGCGAGTAATAAAACTTAATAAAATGGTTGTGTATTATAATATTAAATAACATAATATTATTTATTATGTGAAATTTACAACTCGAAATCAAAATGGCAAACGCAAATAACTTACAGGGTTCATAAAGACCGACACTTTTTCTATTTGTCGATTTCAATAGGTAGGAAATTGCTGCACAGACGTTATTTATGAAACATTTCAATATCCTTTGGAATCGTCTACTAAAGGCGGGAAAAGCAATCATATGTTTCGTTCTACATTTTAGTTGCATTGGAAACTGTCCCAGTTTTATTAAAAATATCGCAATCTGTTCTAGATTACACAATAATAATTGTCACAATATAAAACTATTGTAAATGGAGTTTGACACTTTTTTTGAAGACAGTAGCGTAAGCAAACTTTTTAAATCGGAAACGCCTGTTATTGCGAGTGAAAAACCATGTATGTTAGGCATTGATGAAGCCGGAAGAGGGCCTGTTTTGGGTCAGTTAATTTTGTTTAATCAATTATGCTACATTAAAATTTTAATTGAAATGAACATATTTTACATGTAGGTCCTATGGTTTATGGAATTTGCTACTGCCCAATTGATGATCTCGATAAATTAAAATCTATGAAATTTGCTGGTACTGGAAAAACATTTTAGTAGAACGCGCTGACAGTAAAGATTTAAACAATTGACATCGAATACATTTTAGATTCAAAAGTCCTCAATGAAAGTCAACGAGAAAAACTATTTGAAGAAATTAAAGAAGCGAACGATTTTATTGGTTGGATGGTTGATGTTATTTCACCAAATGTCATCTCAAATAACATGCTTAAACGGTAATTAAAATACAACTTTTCATTCCAGTTCGAGAAAATTTTATCAAATGTTAATATTGCTTTGGTTAATAGATGCAAATATAATCTAAACGCAATTTCTCACGATTCTGCTATTGCATTGATTGAAAAAGTAATTGAAAGCAAAGTGTGTGTGAAAGAAGTTAGTAAAATATTGAGAAAAATAATATTGATGTGAAATATCAGTGATGAATTTTTATGATTAGGTTTACGTGGATACTGTTGGCGACCCTGCTAAATATGAAAAAAAATTGAGCGATTTATTCCCGGGTATTAAAGTGACCGTTGCTAAAAAAGCCGATTCAACTTTTCCCATCGTTAGTGCTGCAAGCATTTGCGCCAAAGTAAGTTTAATTAAATTGTTGAATGTGCACACTTAAAAATAATAACTGAACCTAAAATTAAACTTTTAGGTAGCCAGGGATTACATTGTAAGTAATTGGAAGTTTAAGGAAGATATTGATGTAGAACCGAAGTCTTGGGGATCGGGTTATCCAGGAGGTAAAGTGATTCAGAGAATTAAATTTTGGTACAAACTTACTTTTTGTTTTAACTTTTAGATCCTAGTACAAAATCCTTTCTTGAAGCCCAATTGGATCCAGTGTTTGGGTTTCCGCAACTTGTTCGTTTTAGCTGGTCCACTGCTGATAAAATGTTAGAAAATAAGGCCATTCCTGTGAAATGGTAAAAATTATTTGCTGTATACATGTACTTGAAAAGAACAGCTAACCAAATTATTACTTAATAATTTATATACTCATAGGGAAGAATGTGAGGAAGACGAAACAAACGGATCTTCCAATTGTCCATCTGTGTTCTCGTATTTTAAACGCTCTGCAACGACTGTCAAAGAAGAACAGCATCGATATTTTAAAGATCGAAATTTGAAAAAAGTCGC
>JAQGAY010001326.1:0-15020 GCA_034698085.1 Polydesmus angustus | reverse complement strand
TATTTTGCGAATTTTTTTCATTGTTTAGGGAAGGGGGGGGGGGGAGTGGGGGCCATTTTTTCAAAAGAGTATTTGTTTCATTTGAGAATCAATGGACAGTATTATCCTAGGGCTGTAGTTCTCCATATTTTTTGTACTATGCCCCACAATGTGCCTTCTAGAATTTTGAGGCTTTTTCCCCCCTCTCTCAGTTAAGGAATGGTAGCCTGAATTAAATTTTTTTGAAGGAAGGTAGCCTATATGAAACTTTTTTTGGTGAAAAAAAAAAAAACAAATTTGCATTTTTTTGGGGGTTAAATAATAAAATATCTAACAACTTGTCTTAATTATTTTGGTTACGCCACTGAACCCCCCCCCCCCCCTTGGTGGGTTGTACGCCCCACATTAAGAAACAGGATTCTAGGGCGAACTTTAATTTATTGAAGCCGCATGTAATTATTAGGTATAAATTTATTTGCAACGGTTTCAATCAATTGCTACATTCAGAAACTATTAAAAGTCATATTATAGTCATATTAAAGACAAAAGTCAAAGTATTATTGCAAGGGCAATTAAAAATATTTTTTGGGTTTCTATCTTTGAACATAGTCCAAAAAGTTTAAATTTTGAATTGCCTTTGCAATAATACTTTTGACTTTGGTCTTAAATATGACTTTTAATAGTTTCTGAATGCAGCTAGTGAAACTAGTTACACGGTTTCCACCAAACAAAAAATGACTGTTGCTCCTCAATTCCAAAAAAAAAAGACCTTTGGCTTCCATCGAAAAAAATCAGTGAAAAGAGGTTTGCGGACGGCGGAATTTCTTGTAGTTATGCCAAATTTTTTACGTTCACACTAAAATGTAAAACTGGTTTCATCTGTTGAAACCTGTTTCAAAATTCCAGGGCGAACATAGTATAACTAACATTTTATTGAGTCTGCCTACTTTATATGCTGTACGATTTTTGATTTGGAGAATAGGAATTAAGTACCGTACGAGTTGCATAGACCTTACTTAATTTATCGTACCTTTAACGATATCTGGTTTTTCTTCATCAGTACTACAATAGATTTCTTCATCATCTGTAGAAAATAATTCTTCGTTAGCTGAGTAAAAACTTTCTTCATCATCTACAGAGGAGAATTCTTCATCAGCTGAGTAGACGTTTTCTTCATCATCTGTGCTTACATTTTCAAATTCTTGTTCCATTTTGAAATCGTCTTGTTTCTAAATTATAAATAATTTTAATTTTGTATTTTTGAATGATTAAAATTCAAGAAATTGAATTTTACGTATTGTCTTGAGTTGCAATTTTTCTCTGACGATTTTGGCAATTGTTTTTTAGTTAATATTTTGTAATTATTTAAATTGTCCTTATTAAAAAAAATTAAAAACTGTAGTTGCAATAGTCATGTTATATTGCAAATTTCTTACCGTTTTTCCTATTTTGCCTTCGTATTTTGGCCTAAATTGTTGCTATAAACAGTTAATGACAAAACAATTCTCATTTTCAACTCTTGAGTTTTGGAACTTGGCATGATGCTTTGCCGATGAGATCAGCGATGAGATAATTATTTTCAATTGTTTCATTTGTTGAGCACATTTGGACATTTTCTGCAAATTATGTGGATGTACGTGGGTTTTGACAGTGATTTGTTTAAGTGTTTTCAAAGTAGATAGCACTATCAAAACACTTCAATATTTTAATGTAAAAATTCTCCCTTTTATTCGCTTATTCCAAAGAAAGATAAGTTATACTCGTGGTATACAGATATCATAAATATGATTGGAGGTTTTTATACATGTACAGTACTTGCGCACTATACGATTTCAGTCATCATGACATAAAGCATTAAGCGCCAAACATAGCGTTAATTTTTTTTAAACCAATTTATTTATTGTCATGTCGAAAAAAGATGACACAAGTAAAGCAAAAGTTAACGATAAACATGTAATAAAATAAAAATTTTAAATATAACGCAGGCGTCGTTTTGACTACTAGTTGCTAGTCTCTAAAACTGGCATTACATATTATATGGGTTGTTGGTGGACGAATGTTTGATGAATGGCACGTCAAAATGAGCAATTTTAATTTTAAGCAAAGTTAAATAATACCTTTTCCATTACCAATAGTCAAATCCGGTTGATAAAACATTTCAATTCGACCACTGAAGTCGGTTGCATTCGTCCTGATATCCAGTGATGAATTGAAGAACATCGACTCATTTTCGCTTTTGTGTGCTCTTGGCCACAGTATGAATTAAATTGAAATTTTACAAGCTAAACATTTTCTGTTTTATGTGTGCGGGGCCCCAAAAAGCACGGGACCCGTACCATATGCTACATCAACTACTATTGTTAATCCGTCACTGTTGATATTAATTTAACGTATAATTAACAATAATATTTATGATGTACTGCATGAAATTAAAAATTCCAAATTACCGTACTTAATTTTTATTTGACAATTTTATTACGGTAGCAGTGATTCGAATATTGTACAAGAAAGGTATTAAGCGAAACAATATACAGTAATGGTAATTGGAATATCTGTTAGTCTTATATCTACTGATCGTCTTCAAGAAAACTTAATTATTGACGTAATAAATCTTTTAGTTTTAGTTTTCTCATTTTTCTAAGGTGGCTAAGGAAATATTGGATAACAATTAAATGAAAAAAGGAAACAAATTGTGTTTAAAAAAATATAATCAAGCCGAAATAATATGCAATACGGTATCTTTGAAGTTTTATTTTTATTTTCTGTTTTTAACACAGTACAGTACTTTATTGGCAATTTATTCCAGTGTAAGTTTGTTAAATTCCTTAAACCATAAATTGTGTGTAAAAAATTACCTTACAAAGTGATTCCGAGTTGTGACTTGACATAAAATTATGACTTATTTGTCTGTCTTTGGCGCTAATAAATAAATAAAAAAATTGTAAATTTAGATCTACGGAAGAAATTAAACAGAGCAAACTAAACTGAATTTAAAAAAATGATAAAAGTTGACATTTGATGACATATAAAAATGATTTATTATGGTTGTATTCCAATTGGAACCAAAATATTGATAAAATAGTAATTAAATCCGTTAATACCATGTAGTTAAATTTGCACATTTTATTTAAATCAATCTTAACTTTGTGTCATTTTCAGACACAATTAGAAATTATTCTATAATTATATTCTAATTTATTTTTTTAACTTCTTCAACTTTGCTTGTATTAATTTTAAACATTTTTTCCATAAAATCTCGAATTATTTTCATCCATCCACTATTTTGATCAGCAATTTGATTAGCATTTTCCACCACTTCACTTATTGCGATCTTAAAAATTTCTTTAGTTACTTCAAGTGTTTCTAACTTCTTAATGATTATTATTACGTCTTCTGGACAAATAAGTATTTGACAGACTTTGTCATCTGATTTATTTTCTATTGAAGAGCTACTAGAATTACTAACATCTCCGTCTATTTGTTCTTCTAATTGCACCTTATTATAGTCATTTTTAGTGGCCGCATTCACGTGCTTTACTTGTTTTTCAAAACATGGTTCTTTAACACTTATCTTTGTCTTACTGGAATTAAAAGTAGATTGTCTATTGTGGTTGCTTGCTACAATCTCTTGTTTCAATGATTGCTCTTCAGAGGCATTATTTTCAACAATGATGGCATTATGTTTAAGAAAATCAGCTAACATAATCCAGTATTTTTTCAAGTTAAAGGAATCAAGTTTATACTTATCCTGCAATATTATTAAATCTTTAATAAGATTTTGAGCATCTTTGAAAATATTTTCTTTAAACTCTGACTGATTATACAGTTTTTCTTCATATGTTTCTTCAGTTTCTTCACAAACCCGTTGGTGATATACGTAAGAACAGCCGCATCTGGTACAATTTCTCGAGGATTTATTGAATGATTTGCAATTGAGTAGTACTTCGTTTTTATCTGTTTTAATTTCTATTACGGTTTTTTCATAACATTCGCAGATATCGCAGCAAATCTTCTGATTAAGTGTTTCATTTGACTTATAATATTGTGTGCAATTTTCAGATGTGCATACCATTCGAGGTATTAAAAGTTTTTTAGGTTTTAATTGCACCATAGGAGTACACAAAATTCCTTCTAATTCCTTTCTGTCTTTACACTTTTTAAGTTCTTCTATTCTTTGTTTTAATAGCTCTGCATTTTGATCAGCTACCTTAGTAGTTGTCATTATTGGTTGGTATAACGCTTTGATAGTTTTTCGCGCTTTATAAATGGACACGGTGTCATTTAATTTGTGCGGAGTTAAACCATAGCCATCATTACCTTTTGTAACATATCTCAATAACCGTCGACATTCTTTTGACGAGTGATTCCAACTATTTCTACTTTTTTCCATATCATATCTTTTCATTTTTACACCTTGTTTGCATGCAGCAAGACACCTGAATCCTTCGTTGTCCAAACAAAAAATATTTTTTTTTTCTAACTTAATAATATGTGCCTCAGGTAACTTCAGGCCTTCCAAAATTACTTGCAGTGACGTAAGAGTTTCACCTGGTGTAAATGACGTTCCACTTGTATGAGTAAACACAAAAACAATATTATCGACGGCACTTTTATTTAATTGACTTAATATTTGTTGAAGGCAGTATTTAAAATTGTTTGTTACTCTAGCTTCATTAGGTTTTAACACTATGCAGATGGCATGTACGTCATTATATTCCGAAAGGAATTCTAGTGTTTCATCTAATTGTTTAAAATCGTTGTTTAGCCCTCTAGTATCCCCTACCCCGGGAGTGTCGAAGATTTGGATTTGTTTGTTCAGATATTCTAACTTGTGAGGCTTACATCTTTGAGTGTTTGATTCACCCGGTTGCATGTTCTCGTTATCATCTTTTCCCCATCTTATAGTTGTTTTTTTAAAATTTTTATCAAAAACAGTGAAGCTAAATGGAATTCGGAATTGAAGTAAGTTTTCTTTTGCGTCGTTAAAGTCTTTGAACTTAACATAGTTAGATAATGCGTTGACAAAAGTTGACTTTCCTGCTCCCGTTTCACTCATTAGGAGAATATTAAATTCTACGAAACACACAATAAGTTAATATATTACAACTGCAAACATTAACATTAGAATCTCATAGCACTATAGTGATATTGATTTACTTAATTTTGCATACTAAAGGAAACGGACATCTTCAAAGGCGGTAATCATAGACAATTTTCATAAAGATTAAGGGCGGTAATTATCAGTAGCGTAGTGAGGGAGAGGGCAGAATGGGCAATTGCCCCCAGGGAACGCCAAAGTTGATACAAAAAGGGTCAAAATTTGTCCTTTTTTCAAAAAAAAAAAAAAAAAAATTGGTTTCACTTTTTGATCATGCTCTTTCTCCCTTACGGTAGGGTGCATGGTCAAAGGTTTTACTTAAGTATCAGGAGAGACTATGAATACCGTTTTAAGTTATTTATTGAGATCTTGTATTTATCTTTGATACTATATATTTAGGATTTTAGAAAATCGGAATGCGGAAATGCAATTCTAAAACGCAAATTGTAAATTTCTTGTATTTGCTCTCTATTTTTTTTTTTTATAAAAATTTAACTTTCTATAAATTAAATCAAGCAAACTCCCTCATAAAGTTTTTTGTTAAGTTAATTAAGTGGTTGAGTCTCACTACTGCAGACTCAATCGAATAGCTAAAGCAAAATTAGTTTTTATTTTAACTACCTTTAATTAAATCTGCTTTTATCTCATCACTTGTGAAATGAACGTCTTCACTCTCTGTGGAAGAGCCTCCTTCATCAGCTGAGCAAAATTCATCTTCATCTTCTGTGCTTTCATTTTCACTCCCTTGTCCCTATTTTAAACCATGTTTCTAAATTATAAATTATTTTATTTTTTTACTTCGTTTAAAATTGAAAAAGATTAATCATATTTCTTGGTTTGTGTTGCCACTTTTCTCTGACAATTTTGCCAAATCATTTTTCATTAATATTTTGCAGTGTTTAAAAATGTTTTAAATTAAATAATAATCTACTTATATTACTAATTACCAGTTTATTATTTTGCATTTTTGTCTCCATTTTTTTTATTATTTCGATTTCGTATTTCCCTTCAAAATGTTAGTTCAAACCGAACGATCAATTTTTTTTGGCCAACTCTGCTCCGGAACTTTGCTCAATAAAATTGGTCAGCGAGATCAGGTTTGACACGTTCCATTATTATTTTGGCACCCGCTTCATAAAATGTGAGATAATTACTGATCATATGGCTCAATTCAAAATTTAAATTTCCGGTTTAACAAACTTTAAATATCTTGTAATATGTCAAAACGTATGTTATTTTAATTACAAATAATTAAAAAAAAATTTTTATTTACCGGTATTAAGTTTTTTTTATATTGCTTTACCTGTATGTGAATATCCATTTCATTTAGCCCAGTTGTTGCGTGTAACGTATAATTTTTAAACTCACCGCAAATCTAACATTTATGAAATTATTCGCGCTTTTGTTGTTTGCGTTTAATATTGGTAAATTGTCAAAGAAAAATAAATTTAGTGTTGTGATGCAACTCTATTTAATAATTAAGAAGGTATATATAATTTCTTTAGCTGCAAGACGTGCCAGTTAATCAACTGCTAAATGAATGGTTTGCGCTTAAATTTTTACCACTCGCTCGCTTCACTCCCTCCCCCCCCCCCCCCCTTCACACACACACGCACGCAAACTCTTATCCAAATACGAAATGATTGCGGATAAGATAAATTATAAATAAAATGAAGCTCGGGTGTAGTAAGTTTTGAGTGATGCAGTCAGGTCTCGTTACAGTATGTCAAATTTACATACAGCCCATCAATATATTGTACGTTATTCTATTGAAGAAACAATCCAAATATTAATTTATACCGGTAATTTAAAAACATGAAAAAGACTTTGTTTAATTTATAATTTAAATTAGATTAGTTTGTTTAGTTCTCGCCAACATTGCAAAATACAGCGAAACAAAAGAAAGTAATTTCATTTTACACGCATGGAAACTTTTGGCGAAGGCAACACAAGGGCATAAAATAAAAGAGAAAATGTTGCCCCAGAGCTTAGCCAGAACATAATTAAATAACATGGAGTTGAAGAAAACTCAAATCGAATAGGGAAAACAGAACCGCGCATTTCACAATCGTGTGAAATTATATAAAAAAAGAAAAAGATAGTTATACGCAAACCTCAGCACTTCTAAAATGATAATGACAACGTCAATAAATGTTAAATAACGTAAGAGTATAAGTATAACCAGAGTAAACCATGAGTATAACCATAAGTATAACCAGAGGTAAAATTGTCTGTTGTTAAATGTTTGTTGTGTTTTTCTAATAATTTAGGATAGTGGTTTTCAAAACTTTTATATATCGTTACTAATTTTATTACCAAGCAAACTAACTGCAAATTTTAATTATTCTTTATGTAGGCCTACTTGTACGAGTGCAATAATAAAGTCCTTGTACAATATACTGTTGTAAATCACTTAAACGCACACGTGGCCCATTTGAGTTTTTTTATTAAGTACCGGTACATGACTTGTATTAAGCATTTATCTTTAAGTTATCTTTTAACTTTGTTCTGCGGTGATAATCACCATCATTATTTTTTAAAAATAATGTTACCGGTATACCGTATGCTACTTTAGTGAAGTGTTCCAAAATATACGGTAACGCTTTTGACCAGTTATCTGTTATTTGACACGTCTAAACACACTTAACATCTTATCTTAACACTTTTACACATAAAGTTTTTGAAATAGTTGATAATAAGAAAAAGAAATTAGACTCAGTGTGCTATTTTTCAAAATTTGCAATTTATTTTTAAATAGGTTGAATGTGCCATGACCCCTATACCTGCCCAAATTAATTAAAGTACCATCCGCTTTAGTTTGGTGCATAAATTGCCGTAAAATGATTGTTCAGTGTACTTTTTACAGATATCTAAAAATCGTTTTATTTTTTTAAAACCAAAGGTCAGAGAAGATACTTTCCAACTTCCGTTAGTTATTATAAGTAAAAAAGTTATGCCAATTTACAGAGAAACTCATAACAGTAGTAGTTTTTCTGCAAAAAAAATATTTATTTTGTTATTTAAATAAAAAATATCTTATCATAGTTACTTATTTCAGAGGTATTATTATCCTCTAATAACAATGTCTATTTAAAAACAGTTTAAGCAGTAACATTGCTCTGCAGTCGACATTAGATGCGTGCACCATTTGGAATTTGTTCTAAATTGTTGTTGGAGTCTTGGACGTGTGTGTCTTATGTGTTTTAAAGTGAACTGCATTTTTTTAAAAAAAACAACATATTATCATTGAAACATACAGAACTTTAAAGCAAATTATTTTGGAACTATTCACTAAATTTAATACCGTACTTTAAAAAAATATATATATACTGTATTGTAATATTCTAATAAAAAGTTTAATAATATGAAATGTCATATTTTGAATTATCTCCCCCCCCCCCCCTGAATTACAATTACATGCTGACACGTAAGTTGTGGGATCATTGACATTGAAGTTGGCCCTAAAAATCGAAAAACGCTCAGATATTTCCTGTCAAAATGTGTAAATGAGTATATCGTACTTGTGAATTTATTTATTTTGTTTCATTCCAGAAACAACTTATAAGCTTAAATAAATTCTAGTCAGTGAAAATGTACATTTTTTATGCCATAACTGATATCGCTTTCCTACAAAGTGCCTTCCATTTTTGTGCTTTTCATTGTCAATATTATTAAGACATTATGTAGGTTAATAGTTTGGAACTTATCAAAAAAGATAAGTTTTTAGATAAAAATCATAAGTGATATAGAAAAATAATTCTTATCAAAGTTTTAGTATACTTGAAATCAATGAATTTGAAATTAAATAATCGGTTGCTTGGCAAGCGTTTTCAATTTGATTTGAAATGAAGCTGAATTGCCAGTTAAAAATGTATACAGTATTTTTTTAAAAATGAATACCGGTATATTAAATTTATCTCTATATCTTTAAATCTATAAGTAATTTCCATTTAATTTTTATGTAATTTATTTTTAAAATGAAATATAAAAACTGTTGCGAAAAATGAATTTGATTAGTCGCTAATAAATAGTTAAAAATAATTTTAATTTAGCTCAAAAATAAAGGGTATTTTTTGTGAACCAAAAATTGCCCAGAATGATTTGAAAATCAATTTTTGAATACAAAACATTAATCACAGAAACTGAATAGAAGGAAATTACTAATAATTACCGGTGTTTAATATAATTTTGTAGTTAATTTATCCCGTGCATTATTATAAAATAATCACATTAAACATTACATTTTCTTAAAAATTGTTTCACGCAGTTTAAAGCAGTTAACGTTCGATTCAAGTCTTATAATACACAAACGCAGCTGATCCGATAATAAAAGGAATAATAAATGAAGGAGTGGAAATAATTGAAGTTATCAAACCAAGGGTTCCAAAAGTTGTGGCACTCCCAGCACTTTCTAAACCTAGTATGCCAAAGATGGATACTCCTCCTGAGGCTAAAATGCTATTAGTTCCTAAAGATGCAACGCTGATTGCTCCTGCCAAACCCAAACAAGTTACACCAATAATTGCCATAAATCTAGGTGATACTTTCTGCTGTTTTGCGTTAGAAAACACTGCCAATTCTTCCCCACTCATTTCCATTGATGCCAATTCAGCTATAATTTTCAATATACCGATGGCGCTTGTTTCTTCTACATTTAATTCTTTCGCTTCCAGGTACCTAACTAAAAATTGATATATGCCGTCAATAATCTGTTGGTTTTCAGAACCTTGTCCTGTTAGCTTTTTTTCCTTATCAATTTGCTGTTTAAGGTACATTTCAAACTCGTCTTCATAATCTACAATGGAATTTCTTTGAAGAAAATTAACCAATTTAGCGGTTTTCTGACAAATTTTTGCAATTTCAAGTTTTATCGTTTCTGATTTCAATACCAGCTCTTTGATTTTGTTTGCTTCGACAGTATTGCTCTTGTCTAATTGATTCGAGTTAACATTTTCCCATTGCTCAATGACTTTTTCATAATAAATCTGCTTGTGTTGTAAAAGTGAGCATTCGCATTTTAAACAACTTCTAGTATATTTGCAGAATGCTGCGCAGTGAAGGATTTGGTCATTAGCAATGGTTTCGTTTAATGGACACTCGCATGGTCCGCAACAAACTTGAGGATTGTGAAATTTAATTATATTTCCAATACGGTAACTTTGTACGCATTTGAATGAATTGCAGACTGTATGCGGTTTATCAAGAGCCTTAACTTTTAGTTTGACAATTGGATTTTTCAAAACTTCTTCCAATTTTTTTTGGTCATTGCCGCACTTGTTTATCATTTCAATTTGATGGTGAAGCAAATGTAAATTTTCTTGAATATTTTTTACGGTCTGAGCTAACGGTTGGAGGAGATGATCCACGGCTGTTCGAACATTAGTTAAACAGATAAATTTATTCATGTTATATGGCTTTAAGCCATACTTAACATCGCTGCTTGTAAATAATTCAATTAATCTTTTACTCTGTTTATCAGACTTTTTCCAACTGTTCGAATACTGTTTTTTTTGTCTTTCACGGAGTTTGAAACCATTTTGAGAAGCCAAGAGGAATTTGAAAGCTTCGTTATCAATGCAGAACATATTGCTGTTGCATAGCGGAATTTTATTGCCTATCATAGCTTTTAGTGCCTCTATCGTGTCTCCAGGTCTAAAAAACGTTTCTTGCGAATATGTAAACAGAAACATTAAATTATTTACAATATCTTTTTGCAATAAAAATTGAAATTGCTTCAATGTATACTGAAACGATGTGGACAATTTTGATTCGTTGGATTTCAAGATGATACAAATGCAATGCAATTCTTTGTATTTTGAGATAATATCAAAAGTTTCTTTTAAATTAATTTTATCCTGATCCACGCCTCTTGTGTCTCCGAATCCAGGAGTGTCGAAAATTCGTAACAAATAGTCTCCGCATTGAATTTCGTGCTTTTGGCATGTTTGCGTGAGGGATTGACCAGGTGGTCTCTCTACATAGTCATCGAAACCAAAGTGGAATTTTTGAGGTTGAAAGTTGTCATCGAAGATTGTAAATTCACACGGAGATAAAATATCTATTTGTGAACCTAAAGCTGACTGGAAATCTTTAAATTTTATGAAATTTGCTAACGAATTAATGAAGGTTGATTTTCCAACTCCTGTTTGGCCAAGAAGCAAAATATTCCGCTCATTAGGATTTTCGCCTTAAAAATATTGTAGAAACAATAAGAACAAATTAGGTATTGTATATAAAACATCTGTTTTTATAATACAGCAATTATTAAAAAAAAATGTAATGACTTAAACGTAGGTGTACTTACAAATTTGTTTATCTGATTGATATGTATCAATAATACTTTGCTGCTCAGTCTAATAAACAATAATTTTAAAAAAATATTTCAATTTAAAAAAAAAATTTAAAATCGCAAAATTTTATTAAATTACTCATGGTTTTGTCAAATTAGATTTGCATTACCGTTTTTTTGATAGTCACATCTTTATATTCTGTTGCAGATTTTGAAGTTAGTTTACTGTCTGGTTCTGTTAAATTAATTTTCTCTTTTCCGCCAGTTGCTACTTCTGGTAAATTGTCCGTTTCAATATCTATGATTTCAAACTAATCAACAAATTAATAACTTAAATTTTAATTATATTAACTCTATTGCTGCCCTTACCGTGGTGTCTAAAGAATCGCACTGAGTTTTCTCCTTAATTTCCTCCATTTTTCTCAACAAAAACTTTGTCACATGAATGTGAGTGGGCCAACAGTAATAACAGTTTTATGATAACATTTTAATCTGCGTTATCATATCGTTCATAATGCCAATAAGTTATCTGTTAAAACCCCTTGTAATCATCGTCAATAATTATTGCAATTTATTATCAGTTAATAATTAATTATAAATTGCATTAATTTAGATTTCAAATGGTAATTTTGCTATTTCGCTGGCTGATGAAAAATAATGACTGTCGTATAATACGGGAAGTTTGTTGGATATTGTTAAATTATAAATTATTGTCTTCAACTTCCCGTTTATAGCTTTTCTTGGTCGAAATTTAATTCAACGCGTTTCGTTTGTGATGATTAAATATTCTAATATTAAATATACTAAATACTACGCGCTTTGTACAAAATGTCAAACTCATAGATGATTAACGAACACGTGTTATGCAGTGATAATATCGATACTTCAAATAATATCGATTCTTTAGCTAACATCCTTTAACGATCCTTTGTTATAATTTTAATCCAAGATTCTTTAGATTTTATTAATTGGTGAAATGAAAGAATTAGTGTTAAATATACTTAATGTAATTTTTTAAAATAAAAAAAATAATGGCTGTCGTTTGTTTTAACATACTGTATCTTAATTTTTAGTTTTTGTTTGAAGACCACATGTTTTTCCTTTATTACTATTTATAAACGGTGTTCGTAAAAAAAGCGAACCCAACTAAATTCGTATTAAATCTTTTTAACAATTTAATTATTTTAATGACACATGGATAAAATTTACCTTAAAAACTTTTTTAACATTTAATTATTCTATTCTGTGTTTAAAATACCCTCTTCCGGTCACATCAGAAGCAGCAAAAAGAGTTGACTTGCAAGTTGCACTACCTATGAGCCGCTCTGAACCCAGCTTGATTGAAATTGTCCCTGATTCAGCAGCACAAGTTCACTTCCATGTTTTGTTATTTTGTCTCGGGAAGTAGTAAACCTTTTCTTGCATCCCACCCCATATTTTACCTAATTTAAATCTGGGTTATTGAAGAAGTGCGCCGACGTATGATACAGCTGCACGAGACGAATTGGATGAAGCTGGAATTAATGCAGAACATAGTGGGTGAGCATGATGCATTTCCTGCTGACCGGAAAAGGATATTTTAAACGCAGAATAGAACAATTAGGCTACATGTTAAAAAAAATCTATAAAGTGAAGTTTAACCAAGTGACATTAAAGTATTTTGATTATTAAAAGGATTTGATACGGTACTAATTTAGTTGGGTTCGCTTTTTTTACGGACACCGTGTAGTTTCAATTCCCGGTAACTTAAGCACAAAATTAAACAAATAAAATTGTTTAAAAAACGTTATTAATTGAATGTTTTTTGCGGCTTTAAATTTTTTAATACTGTATAGTTAAAAGGATTTAATACTAATTCAGCTGGGTGCATGTTTTTTACGAACACAGTGTAGATCAAAAAAATGAAAAAATAATAAAATTAAATACTGGAATTTTATTTTGTTTGACGTGTTTCAAAATAATATTGATTTTGGGAAATTGGGAATTTAAGATAGTGGCAGATGCCAAAGTTTAAAAATACTCTTATTTAAGTTATTTTGATTGAATATTTACATCTCAACAACACCTACAAAATAACTTCGGATCATTTTTTAAAAAAAACATTTATCGTAATACCTGTATTTTAAAAATTAAAATAAAAGCGTGAACGCGGTTAATTTGGGATTTAATAGCGATAATACATTTGAGTGTGATCCGGCCTACAGAACCCTTTATGACCGTTAGTTACGAAATAATACCTTCCGGAGATTGGCAGGGAATAAGTAAAGTAACTAGTTCCCAAAGTGACGCACGTGGAATAAGAAGTGTTATAACCGCAGTAAGGACAACTTCCGGCTTTGTAACTGCGATAGGAAGCGCAGCGGTGACCCACCATGTGACAGTGAGGGTTGCTCAGCCATTCCAAAACTAATTCGAGGGCTCGGTTGTGGTTACAAGCCACCACATGCGTCATAACTGTTATCCAGATTATTAAAACAAAAGCTGGAAACTGGAAAGAACAGGAACTTACTCTCGGATATAGTTGACGTGATGTACTTAAAGAACTGGACAGTTCGGTACTTGCATCCCGGTTGGGCCGCCCCTCCGTTCGGATACAGGTCAAGGTGACCAACCGCTTGAACAATGCCCAAATGGCCTTTTTTTTTAAAACACCATTAGCATCAAATTAGTATTTTATCCAACGTCATTGACAAAGCCTACTTAATTAGAGCCGGATTAAGTTCTAAGCAATAATACTTTTTTGCTCTTAGTATTAATTTTCCTAAAAAAAGTACAATAGGTAATCTTTTTGCAAAAGGTGGTTTAAAAAAAAATACAGTAAGGTGAGCGTCAAAACTGCTTTTGAGGCAGAGCGTAATATTTCACAGGCTTTTAATTCTATTGCAGAACTCAAAAAATATATTCGTTATAGGCCTCGAAAAAACTTAACCAGGTTCAGTATTAGGTTGACCCTGGTAATTGCTGTTAGTTTTTAATGCATTAAATACCGGGTGACTGAAATGTAAGGATCCAACTTCCGCCTGTTATTAAAAGAAAACTAGCAAAGATAAAATTTTAAAAATGATGCCATTTTACAGAGAAATTCAAAAAGTTTTTTCTATAAAAAAATAATTTCTTAGTTATTTCAATAATTATCAAAAAAAAACCTAAAAATTCAAAAAGTTACTTTTAACGCTGCACGTTCTTTCTGAAAAACGTAATTTTTTAAATTTTAACTTTTTTTTATATTTTTTGAATTAACAAAAAAATTATTTCTTTACACAAAAAACTTTTGTGTAAAAGTTAAGAGTTTTTCCGTAAAATGGCACTATTTTTAATTTTTTTTTTAATCTTTGCTAGTTTTTTTTTTAAAGCAGTTGGATGTTGGATCCTTACTTTTCGGTCACCCGGTATTTACCATAAGGAATGATGCTCCCAGCGTCTGTGTGCAAAGCTAAGACGAATTTAGCATCGGTGTAGTCCAATCGAACGGCGGGGTGCGTGCCTTCGAAAAGTGGCCCAGCGGGGTCTAAACCTAAAATCTGACTAATTATAATAATTTTAAACGTTTCCTTCGTTTTAATCCAGACCCGTAATGACCCCGACGGCGCCTTTAGTGTATTCGCCGATGTACCCGGCTATGTGAGCCCCTAAACTGTGTCCGTAGATGTGGAC
>JAQGAY010001325.1:0-15028 GCA_034698085.1 Polydesmus angustus | reverse complement strand
TGCGAAATTTTGTTGATATTTTTGCGAAATTTTGTTGATATTTTTGCCAAATTTTGTTGATTTTTTTGCTAAATTTTTTTGATTTTTTTGCGAAATTTTGTTGATTTTTTTGCGAAATTATGTTGATTTTTAAGCAAAATATTTTTTGCTTTCTTGCGAAATTTTTTGTTTAATTGATTTTTTTTTGCGCTTTTGGCCGCCCCTAAAATTGTGCTGCCCTGAGGCCCTGGCCTCACCTATTTAGAAATTCGTTTCTCCAAACATACAAAACGTATGGTATGCTCTACTTACTTAAATTTAATTACGCGCAAGTGAGTAAAATTTAGAGGTAAAAAATATGTAATTCCTTACAGTGTGAGCCATTTAAAGCTCGTTTTTTGCACATTACCAAAATAATAATTATTATTATTCGAGGAATTTAAAAATGCGGGCGAAAAAAAAACTAAAAAAATTCGTATTGGAGAACTAAATCTATTAAACACAAGCACTAAACTTCTCCTAAAGCAATCACTAAATTCGGGTTATCATAAGTAACTCCTCAATATTATTAAAAATCAATTATTAATTAAAAATCTTTGTTTTTGGTTGTAAAGTGAGAACACCTTTTAGTGTATTAAAATAATGTATTAAAAAGTGTAAATATAACACAGAAATTATTTATTTACTTCTGTTTTATTTCACTTTTAAGGACAAGTTTCTATCATAGTTAAAGTTCAATTTTTTTATAACTTTTTATTTTTTCCTATTTCTTTTTTTTTTTTTTATCTATATTTTTAACATTCAACTATTAAAACTTCGGTTACACATTGACTGTCAGTATTATTAAAGAAAACTACGAATTAACGTGTGAATTAAAATTGAATTTTTTTTTTTGTTTTAACTAAATTTCCCCAAACAGGTTAATGAAATTTGCGTGTGAAAATGTACAATGTGTATAAATCCTCTGAGTGAGAGATAAAAAAGCACTTTTAATGGTGCAAATAATGCACCAAATATCTAATTATTTGCTAAGCAAGCCAAAAAGGTAAAACTATACAATACATTAAAACTTAAATTAATCCCCAACGCCAACAACAAAAATGGGCATCGATCGAAAATACATTAAAATTGTTCGAGAATAATAATATTACAAAAAATTTCCACTTATCGATGTAGCGAAACTTCCGCTAAAAATGCTCTACTATTGACTTAAAAAAAATTGGAGCAAAAATCCACGCCCATTCCAACAACGCCCGGATGTGCAAAGTGCGACTATTGATCCACGCTTAACGCTCACTTATATTTACATTAACGTTGGTGGCAGAAAATATAAAAGCTAATATCGCAGTGTACAGGATGCGCACTAATGTATTTGCTCACGCGTTAGTTTTTAGTTTCAGGAAATGGAAAATCCTTAACACACAACACGCTATAACGTTGAAATCGATAGGCCTACTTGTGCTGCTATCATACGTGTCTCTACTATCGACTGTCTCATCGCTATAGGCACACATCATAACAAAAGCTCACAACGCAGTTTGACTCTCTCTTAATGCGCACTTATCTTCAACTAATGTCAGGGTTGCAGTCAGAAATTTGACTTTTTTACTCATGTGCTATTTTGATTGCATTGGGCGAGTGTTCTCTCACTCTATGTCAGCAGAAACTGTAAAAACGAAGAAGAAGATGAGTCCAAAGTCACTATATGACGTCATAAAACCAATTTGTTGGATGCTCAACTTGTTCGGATTCAACTTTGGCAATGATAAGCCAGCAGGATGGGCCAGGAGGATCCATAAATTCCTGTTCAAGTGCGGAGTTGTGTATCGACTGTGGCTGCTGATGTTAGATAACTGCATGGGTACAATACAGTATGGCCCACACTCTATATTTCAACTTATTGGCAACTTACTATCGCTTACTAGCGCCATACTGTACTTGTTCTGCGCGAAAGAAAAAGAGATGGAAGAATTGATGCTGAGATTTAAGCGACATCCTATGGGGAAAATGAGCGGAAAATGTCTCAACAAACAACTCGTTCCTTGCAAAATCTATTCTACACTTTTCGCTACTTTCTGGTTGCTTAAGTGCGTGGATTGGGTTTACGGGAGGTGGCGCCAATGGGGAAGTCCGAACTTTTTTTCTGAGCTCTTTCGTTTCGTGTATTCTGCATTCGATGTATTCGCGCTCCAATTTCCGTCTCTTTTCTGTATTATCCCTTGCATCGTGGCTCGTTACTGCAGAGCGGAAATGGAGGAAGCCATCGAAGAGATGAAGCGGATTAAGTCGCCCTTAAGGAGAGCTAAAGCCAGAGCTAAACTCATCCAGAAGTACCAACACTTATATGAGTTAGCCTCAGTGACCGATGTAGGCCTATCCACAGCCATGTACGTCATCAAGTGGCCTATTATAATCTCCATCGTTGCCGTCGCCATGAGTGTCAATTTTCTCATTCACGAGCGTATACCGAGCGTAATGTACATAGTAGTATTTTTCGTATACGACTTGTTCTTTTATTTGCCTTTTCTGAGCTATTCCCCTCTGCTTCAGTACTTTTACTCTGCCCCTTCGGCTAATCAAATGGTATAAATTATTGCACTCATATTTCGCTATTAAATTATAATTAAAATTTATTTTTTAGTCTAATCTCTTAAATGGAGCGATGATAGAAGTTAACTCTATGGATGACGAATGGTTGTCACGCGACCCAATTTCACGACCCTATTTGCTGCGTGTAAGTGCTCACTTTTATTAAGGGGGTATTTAAAAAGTAAGTTTCTCTCTTCAAGAAAAACCTAAAATAATAATGATAAAATTACAAACAATATTTATTTACTTTTGTACGCTATTAAACTAGATACACTGTAATTTTCAACCCCTTTCTGAGCACTTCCGGTATACTTAAACAACAGCTTTTTGAGAGCCACTTTTTAAAAATCTGCAGCCAATTGCGGTTTTTTTCAATGTTTTTTATAAAATTTTTTCAGTTATCTTTGCTTTTTATAAGTTTTTTAAAATCAATTTTTTCACATTTTTTTTTAATTTTTTTCAAATTTTTTTTCTGATTTTTTCCAGTTTCTGTTAAAAAATTTTTTATCAATTTTTTTTTTTTTTTTCATTTCTTTCAATTTTTGTTTTAAATGATCGGCTTAAATTGGCGGCAGATTAGGATGAGGAAGGAAACAAAAAGCTGTTTTTAGGTACCGGAAATGCTCAGAAAGAGGGAAAAAATTACAGTGTATCTAGTTTAATAGTGCACAAAAGTAAATAAATATTGTTTGCAATTTTGTCATTATTATTTTGCTTTTTCTTGATGAGGGAAACTTACTTTTTAAATACCCCTAGTATAAACGTGAATTTTTTACATAACAATTATTGTGTATAGATGAGAATGAATAATGTTGATGAGCTGCGGCAGATGGCCGTGGATGAGCCGCCTTTTACTCTGTTCAGAGGGGTTGTGGACGATGACGTGTTATGCATGGTAAGTAAATTGCGTCGTAAATGAATAAATTATGAGTTCATGTAAAACTGGTTTTCAGTTTATTTTAGAACTGATCGATATGTGGAACACCATCAATGTGCATGAGCAATGGGAACAGATGCAGCTAAATAAACTGTTTATGGAGTTCGTGGAGCGTTGTATCAATTGTCGCTATTGGTCCACTGCAACATCCTCGCGTTAGGATTTATGACGTAGAAGGTGTGGACTAAACGCTGCAAATAAAACAAGCACTACACTATAATAACTTCATTAAAATCTAATATAATAATTAATTATCGTGTCTATTTATTCCAATCTACCTAATGAGATACCTAATATTGTAATGCAATTATTGATGTCTTATGGCGAAATAAATCTATTCTAATGCATTTTCCTCTTTGTTTTTTGATTTATTTTGGAACTGCTATTTTCTTTTTATTTTTAACTTTTAACATTTTTGTTAAATAAAAAGGGCTATTATTAAAAATGTAATTAGTAAAGCGAGAGCGACGCTGTAGAAACCATGGTAACCGTTTGAGTTGAAGATAAAGGAGACTTTTAACTAATTACTAATTAAATTCGAATTAAAACAAAGTCGCCCAAAAATTAAACCTGGTTCTAAAAACTTTTCCCTCTAAAAACAGTTTAAAAAAAAAAACAATTTAAAAAAATACTTGAAAAGTTTACTTTAAAATTTTTTTAAATTGTTCTCGCAACCGATGGCACAAAATATCAAGTACCGTAAAAATTATTCCCAATTTTATTTTATAAAAAAAAAAAATTAATAATTTTTCTATCAAACTTAATTTTTTAAAAAAAATGGCCATTACTCCCGGCATTTTTATAAAATATTTTTTAAGGAATTCCACAGTGGTTTTACTGGAAGATTATTGTTCTCTACCAAATGGAATGTGCCTTAGAACCGCTTCCAATTTAACATTAGATGACTCACATTATATAGAATAGAATAGAGGGTAGAGATAGGACCAAAACAAAGGGCTTAATTAAAGAAATAGAACGTATTTAAGGTGCGACCTCTATTGACCACCCTTCTACTAGTCCTATGGGAATGGTCACCATAGGTCCATCGCTAGAACCTAATGACTAAGCCAAGTGTTAAAAGGACCCGTATGTTAGCAGTAGTTAAAGACATTGTGTGTGCTACAGCGTAAAGAACAACATCGTGCAGCTCTTCAAAAGCATCCAAAAATCCAGAAAATGGCTCCCAAAAAACGTAAGGAAAATTTATATTAAATAATTATTTCATTTTAATGTTAATCACTTTATAATAATTGTTAATTGATTAAAATAGTTACTAGTCCTATAACGTGTTTCCGTAAAATAACGAAGGTTTTAAAAAGATCATAAACAAGTTACATTTTAATGAAATTAAATTATTTTTTTTTATATTTACATTAATTAACACCTATCAATTTAATAATAAAAAATATATTTTTGAACTATGACTTCTATAACTGAGTCGGCACACGTGTAAACGTGCGAAGTTTAACGGCTAAAGCTCTCGCGGACTTCCAGGTGGCACCTGCCGACTGCATCTCGGCATGTGCCGGCATCTACCGTAGGATTAATGAAAATTTCCTTGAGACGTATTAACACTTGCCGACTCAGTTGTAGAGGTCATATTCTAAAAATTATTTTTTCTTATTAAATGGGAGGTGATAATTAATGGAAATTTAAAAAAGCGAATTCGTTTTCATTAACATTTTACTGATATATTAAATTTTTAAAAATTGCCTTCTCTGTGGGACACTTTGCTAGAACGTGTTAATTTTATTTATTATTTTTTTTTTTTAACCAAAACCATTCATTTCATTACATTTAACGACTGTGACCGCCATTATTTTCTTT
Organism: Polydesmus angustus; assembly: GCA_034698085.1. Classification (NCBI taxonomy): domain Eukaryota; kingdom Metazoa; phylum Arthropoda; class Diplopoda; order Polydesmida; family Polydesmidae; genus Polydesmus; species Polydesmus angustus. The sequence goes on along the minus strand of JAQGAY010001325.1, from coordinate 9,696 downwards.
TACACACTTCTTTTTCTCCGTACATTGTAATTTTCACATTTTTTTTTTTTTCAAGCATTTTTGGTATCTAAACCTAACTTACTGCAAATCATTCCATAAACATCTGCCGCCAAATTTCGTCAATCAATTTTTTTTTTTTTTTTTTCATTAATTTTTTTGTCTTTTTAAATTTATTTATCCATTCTTTTTTATCGATATAATTTTCTTTAATATTAAAATTATTTTTCTTTCACATTTCTTTAACAAAATGTTTTGCCAATTTAATTTTTTGGAAAATTTTTTTTTTGTTTTTTTTTTTTCCAACATTTTTTTTTACAATCAGCTTGTTTATGAAAACTGAAAAAAAAAAAACATTTATTAGCAAAAATTGGCGGCAGATATTTTCAAAATGGGAGAGGGGAGGTCAAAAAAGCTGTTGTTTAGGTAACAAAAATGTTCGGAAAAGTAGTAAAAAATTACAGTGTATGGAGAATTGCTTTTTTTTTCGATGAGCGAAACTAACTTAATAATAAATAATTTTATGCTATGTACTTGTAAATTTCTAATAAACTAAAATCTTACATTTTTTTTACAGATTTGAAACGCGAGAGAGAGGAAGACTCTGAATCCGAACCGGAAGCCTCAACCTCAACGGCGCCTCCACCGAAAAAGACGCGCCAAAATTACCCAGCGGCAACTATTGCCATTTTTACGGCCTGGATGACTCTACATTTGGACAAGCCTCTGCCGACGAATGAGGAAAAGGAGATGCTGGCCGCGCAAAGCGGACTCAAAAAAAAACAGGTAAATATTTATTAATTAAATTGTTTAAAAAAATAATTAAAAATGTTTTTCTTTCCGACAGGTGAGCCAGTGGTATAGTAACGCCCGCCGTCGGCAAGTGCTGAAGATGAAGGAGGAACGGCGGCAAAACGAGCTGGCGACCGTGGAAGCCATCTTTATGCTGAGTGGCCTACAACCGCCGTCCACAGAGGAGATCGACCGGGCGATGGCCAGCCGCATTAAGGGCGAAGGAGAAGACGTGGAAGCCGTCGACGAAAGCCCAGGGACGGAGGAAGAAGCCAGCAGCAGCAGCAGCGCGGGAGAGGAGGCAGCTGCCGGCTGCAGCACGAGTAGGGGCGCGGAGGACTCTCCCTTGCAGTGGAACGCCACGAGGGAGAGTCGAGCCAGAGCCTTTCAATTCCTCTATGAATATGGCTTCAATTGCTACGAGGAGTTGATAGAAGATGAAGAGCCATAATTCTTTTTTTTATTACTTAAATTTATTGTATTTGTACTTTTGTAATTCTTTTCTGTATTAAATTTCCTAATAAATTTGTATCTTTATAAAAAAAAAATTTTATTTTTTTCTCTATAAAATTCTTTTTTTTTTTTTTTTTTGCAATACCGGTTGCAAATAAGTTGCAAAACGAAGCACATATCATATTGCAGTGAAACTCCAATATTCGTCATTAATTCGCTCCAGAGAAATTGACGGATAACGAATCTGACAAATATCAGATCAATTTTTCCCATAGGAATACTTTGAAAATGGTTTGTTCCGTTCCCAGCCCTAAATTTTGCATAAGAAGAAACAAATTAACCCAGAAATCTTTGCAAAAATATTTTAATTGCTTATTAATAACATATTAATTACTTAATATTGCTCTAACTTTAGCCCAAATTTACTTTCTTTTGCTGTTGTAATGATTTATCAGCATTTTCAGACGATTCATTAGAACTCGTTTTTTTTTAAAAAAAATTAAAATTTTTTTTTTTTTTTTGCTAGGATTTTTAAAATTCACACTAATAATGACGATCAGCTGGCTGCAAATGGCGTCAAAAGTGTGACGAATTTTAAATCAGCAACGCACGACGAATATCAGAAATGGCGAATATTAGTGCCGACGAATATTGGAGTTCCAATGTATTCATTCCCGTACAACGCTCCAGGTCAGGAGATTAGTTTAAGCACTAAACTAGACGAAAAGCTTAAGTAACCTCGGTACTATTAACTTTATTTTAAAGTAAGTTTAGGTTTAGTGTATGTTAATAAGTGTATTTATAAGTTGTTATATACGTCATAATAGGGCAGCAGTTTACGTAATAATAATTAGTTATGCCTATTAATAATTAAAAAAAATACGTAAGTTTCTATTAAAAGTAGGCCTACCCATTTCAAATGTAAACAAATGGAAATAAATGAAAACTAAGCATCAAAATTTTTAAAAATTTTAACAGTACCGGTATTTTATAAAGTCTTGATAAACTATTATTCTCCTGTGGCATCATTCTGCCTTTTGTTATGTGCTCGAGAGAGTCAACGCCTTGTGTTGCACGTGTCGCGTGCTGCCCCTTACACAAAGCAATCACACACTACACAAAAGCCTTTCGTTACCCAATGATCATAAGGTGCTGTTCGGACAGTCAGTGTGCACTCAACATAATGCTCAAGTGCGCACCTAACACTATCCGAGCACATTCTTTTTACTTTATTTTTTATCTGGACTTCCGCTTGTTGGAAGATGACCACTTGACTTCCTCCTTACTTGAAGCCTTTGTTTACGCTATAATTATTTCTCCTCCACGAGTTTCTCATTTGATTTTTAGCGCCACTGTATATACGTTTATGCATTCACACCAGCTGGAGTTACCACTAGGGGGCGCCACGGCCTTCGCTATACACAAAGGAGGTTGCGCATGAGCAGAAGATACTTTTCGTTTACAGTTGTGACATTTTTTATGATCCAAATTCATAGCATAGTATTTGGCGGGGTTTTTTCCCTACTTCGTCGGTGTAAACACCGATGACGTCACCCAGCAAAAATTATGCGGCGAAGGTGACGTCAGTGGAATAACAACTAGTACAGTATCCACTTTTTGTGTAGATCGTGATTGAATTAGTTGTTGGACGCATGCGCACAGCCATCACTGGTAATAAAAGTAGATTGAGGTTACACTCAGCACACGCACAAATAAAACTAACAACAACAACAACAAAAAAGAGGCCATTATAGTTTGGAGCGCGAAAAGAAGGACATGTCCTACTTCTAAAATCAACTAGGCTAAGCAAATGTATACATTCGCTAAAATCAACCTAAATAATATTCAGTGTGCTCCGAGCTAACGCAACGTGTAGTAGTCTACGAGTGGAAGCTCCGTTTTAAACTATTTCCGCTTAAATTGTTATTACATTCGGTTTTTACGGTTTAAAAAAATTAATCTGTTGCATCGTTCTGCCTGTTGTCATGTGCTCAATAGAAGCCACGCCTTGTGCTGAACGTGTCGCGAAAAGGGCCCTGAACAAAAGTTGTTTATGGGGCCCTCCAATTGGATTAAAGCAATCACAAGTGCCTTTAAAAATCTATGACCTTTGGGCCAATTTTATGTTGACCAGTAGAGTGTCTGCAGCATTAAACTCTGATTGGGCGAGTGGTTTGTTTTTAAAAATTCTATAAGCGCGAGTGTTTACGTTCCTTTAACTTCACTTGCGCGAGTGCTTACTTCCTAAAACCACTGCACTTAAGTGAGTGTTTAGCTGGGTTAAACTAGGCCAGCGCGAAGGAATAAGGAAGGTAAGAAATTTGTGAAATAATAGTTTTTGGAAGCATCTTCACTGTAAACTATAATATTTATTATTCTGCTGGAACTTTAAATTTAACATTTTCGGTAGTTACGTCATTACTAACCCGGAAATTAAATTCCATCTCGAAGATAATATTTTCCATAAATGTTTACAAAAAAAATATAAAGTTTGAATATTGTTGTTAAAACTCAATTAAAAAAAACGTTAAAAAAATAATAATAATTTTTCAATTTAAATTTTAATTAGTTTTTGTCACAAAATGTAAAAATTAAAACAAAAATTACTTTTCATATTCAAATACAAAATGAGCTTTTTTTAAGAAAAAAAATACAAAGAAAAAAAAAAAACATGTATTTTCTTTCTACTCAAACTTTAACATGTGCTGCCCCTTAAAGCATGCAATCACACAATACTCGAAAACGTCATTTTAAAATAATACGGTACTTTCTTTGGTTTATGGCCTGCGCAGAGCACTGTACATATTGAGAATATAATAATGCGTTCACATCTGCTCGTATTACCCCTAGAGGGCGCCATGCTCATCGTCGGCCGTTTATTCGACGTAAACACAGCTGACGTCACCTGATAATTCGTGTCGCAGTTTTTGCTGCTGTATTTTTATTCAGCGCATCATCATTATTATGACGTAATTATAACGATGAAGAGACTCGCTACAATAATAATAATAATACAGTAAATAAAATCACAACTCAAAAAGTAGAAATACCCTTACAGCCATAGAACAGCATATATTATTATACCGTATAATAATAATTATTAGTATAAGAGAAAAAAATATTTTAATAATTTTTTTAAAAAATATTTTTTCTTTTGAATTCTTCCTTTAAAATTACATGCATTATTTTGTTTAGAAGATAAAGAAAGATTTTTAAGTGAAAATTAATAACAATTAAATCGTAAAAAAAAATATTTTATGGAGTTACAAAATAATGTTTTGCTTCTAACAGTGCGCAATATAATTCTTTGTATTTCCGTTAGTATGCACAGTGCGAGCGGAATATTAATGAGATATAATAAGGATAACAACAGCTGTTGCCACTGCATCTCCCCTACACACGCAATTCTAATAATTATTATACGCACTGACTCACACAAGGTCTTCCTTTGCCTCATTTTCATTATTATTATTTTTTTAATGTTACCATACGTAAAATAAGTCACTATTATGCTTAACTATTAAAAATACATCTCCATAATCAGCCAAAACTTTATTCAATTTTTAATTGTCACCAAAACTACTAGTATAATTAACCATGATTGTTTTAAAAGCAAAAAAAAAAAAAACTTTTTTTCACTTTAATAACAACAGTGAAATTTTTTTTTTTTAAAAAAAATAAGTTTATATATTTTTGCTTGAAGTATATCCTATAAAATTGTAATTAAAATGGTAATATACCAGTACCTTAATAGTTATCTAAACAAAATTTCACTTTTAAATAATATTTCAAAAAAAAAAAAAAAAAAAGGACACTTAGTGAAAAACAATGAGGAAAAATGTATAATTCCCAAACATAAAATTTAATAGAAATAACTCAAACCATAGTAAAAATTAATAACGAATTAATTGTATTTTAAAAAAACAGTATTTTGAGGAGTAACAAAATAATTTTACGTTTTGCCTCGAACAGTGCGCAATATTATTTTTTTGTATTTCCGTTAGTATGCACAGTGCGAGCGGAATATTAATGAAGCCATATCGTTAATTATTATTAAAACAACAACAGCTGTTGCCACTGCATCTCCCACACGTACAACGCAAGGTCTTACTTTGTAACGTTTTCATTTCTAAAATTTCACTTAAATACCAGCCACTAATAATAATCAATAATTATCTCAAAACAAAAGAACAATCTCAATTTATATACATGTAAAGGAAAAAAAAAAAGAAGATTTTAGTGAAAAGTGATTAAAATCATTTAATAAATAAGAATTAAAATCAGATTTGGTGAAGGCCAAAAAAATAGGCTGCGATAACATTATGGAAATAAAAATCAAATGTAAAAATTGTTTCTGAAAATCTCCATAGAGCGCTTTATTCAGTTTCAATTATTGTTTTATTAAGTATTACAGTGGGTATTTTAAGTGATAAATATCAAAATAAAAATCGTTTTTCATAAACTTACAAAAAAAATATTAGTGCATTAAAAATATGTAAATTAAATTCCACAACAATTTAAATATACGGAAATAACAATTAAAAAGTAGTTCAAAAAATTCGTTAATTTTTTCATCTTTTTTTTTTTTTTTTTTTTTTTGCAAAAAATTAAGTTGTGTTTGAAGTGTGCGTGTGTGTGTACGGATACAACTTAGGGAACCACTGTCCCTATAGAGCTATGAAATTTTCGCATTATTATTATTATAGAGCCGTGTATTTTAAATTCAACGCAAAAAAAAAAAATTAATTTTAGAAACATTTTGAGAATTTTCGAACGCCAACTTAGATTTTACGTTGAGGGATAACGCTATAGCCGATAGCGGCTTGCGATTAACCTAAGTTGACGCATTTCACAGCGGCAAAAATGGTATGAAATTTTTACGTAATATAGGGTCGAATATTTCTAGGTCGACAAAAAAAAAATTTAAGAACCTTATTTTTAAAAAAAAAAAATTTAAGAACCTTATTTTTTAAAAAAAAAAATTTGGAACGCCAACTTGGATTTCGTATTTGGAGTTAACGCTATAGTCTTTAGCGGATAGCGATTAATCTAACTTGACATTCAAAAATTTTTTAAATTAATATTTTAGGTACCAGTATAAAAAAACTTTCTCGCGCTAACATAATGAGGTAATTAACAGCTGGGAAATTACGGCCAACTTCTTAATAAAACCATAAAAAAAAAAAATAATCAAATTGAATATAGCCTAATTGAGTTTGAAGCGTTGTGTGTGCGTGAGGGAGATGCGCAGCTGTTGTTATTGTTTTAATTAGCTCATTTATATTCCGCTCTCACTGTGCATACAAACCGAATACTGTGCAATAATAAAAAAAAACAATTCCTTACCACTGTTAAAAATACTGGTATAATATTCTTACAATTTTATATGATTAATAATATTTTACATATTATTTCAACGTTTTAAATATTGCAATGGGTGGGGAGAGAAATTGTAAGCAAAAATAAATATAGGGTGTCCGCGCACGGGGGACGCACTTTTTAAACAATTAATAAATCGATTAAATTTTAATGAGAATGTATTTATTTTTATATATTTACATCCAACAACATCTCCGATTTAGTAATAAAAAACAATTTTTTAAAATATGACCTCTACAACTGAGTCGGCGCGTGTTAATGCGCCCACACGCTCACTTTGACGGCTAAAGCTTTCGCGAACTTCCAGCCTGCTTCTGCCGAATGCATCTCGGCACGTATCGGCATCTACCGTAGGATTAATGCAAATTTCCTCGAGCGCATTAACGCGTGTCGACTCAGTTGTAGAGATCATAATATTCTAAAAATTATTTTTCATTATTAAATGGGAAGTGTTAATTAACTTAAACATAAAAAAAATAATTCATTTTTATTAACCTTTGACTGATTTATTAATTATTTTCAAAGTTTGTTTTTCATAAATTTTCTCCGAGTTAAAATTTTTTTTTTTAAAAATAATATCATTATCGAAAACAATAATTAATAATATAATAAATAAATTAATCCTTGACTCCGCTTCTCATTCCCAATTTAATTTTTAAGCGATAGAATTATTATATAATTTAATTTATAATAATATTTAATATAAAAGCTTCTTTTATGATAGTCATAGGACTATCATAGGAAAAATTAACGATTTGGTTTGTATGCATAGTGAAAGCAATAACGACAGCTGCACCACACACACGCCGTATCGACGAATAATAATTGTTTAATCAAGAAAATAATTGTTCAAATAAAAAAAAAACTTAGCTTCCGCGTTGTGTGGTGTATAAAAAGAAGTGCAAAACGAAGCACGCAGCATACCATCCTATACCAACCTATAATACAACTCTCGAGGTATGTAAATGTAGTATAAGCGCTATGCGTTAGGCTAAAGTATTATAAGGATTAGTATAAGTACTAAACTTTAATCTTAAGAACCCTTTAGGATTAGTATAAGCTTTTAATTTTAAGTCTTAGATGTAAAAATATTTTTATTAGAGATTATATGCGGGGTTAAGCTTTTATACTAAATAGAAAATAATTTGTTACAAATTCGTACACTATTTTTCTCCATACGCTGTAATTTGCACAACTTCCTAAGCATTTTCGGTACCTAAACAACAGCTTTTTTATAACCGCTTCGTAAAAATTGGCTCCCAAATTTCGCAGATTAATTTTTTTCCCTCCATTTTTTTTCAGCAATTTTTTCACATTTTTAAAATTTGTTTATTAATTCTTTAATACCAATATTTTTTCGATATTTAAATTTTTTTTTTAATTTTTTTTCACTTTTATTTTAATTTTTTTTTTTTTTTGTCATTTATTTTTTTTTTTTCCAATTTTTCGTTTTTTTTCCCCAACATTTTTAATCAATTTTTGTTTTTTTCAATTTGTTTTTAATTTGTATTTGTATTCTTTTTTATCGGTTTGTTTTAAAATTTTTTTTTTCCAATTTTTTTATTAAAATTGAAAAAATAATTGATGAGCAAAAATTGGCGGCAGATTTTTACGCAGTGGTTATCAAAAAGCTGTTGTTTAGGTATACCGGAAATGGTTGGAAAGGAATGAACATTACGGTGTATCTAGTTTAATAGTGCACAAAAGTAAATAAAATAATGTTGTTTGTAATTTTATTATTAATATTATTTTGCTTTTTCTTGATGAGGGAAACTTACTGAAATTGTTGAATTAGCCAGTAAACAAAATTTTACAGGGTTCCACATTTCGTCAAAAAAAATATATAATTTTATTATAATTACAGTAAAACCCGCTTATAGTACAAATTTTTTTTGGTTGAAGTAAATTAATAAATTTTATAAAGTGCAAACAACATTAGAGGAAATTAGATATTGGGTGGAATGCAAAAAAATAAGCTTTTGCTTTAAGTTAAAGTGAAATGGTTAAGCTAAAGCTTAAACGTGTATGCGTAAAAATTATCAAGCTTAAGCTATACCACCTTCCGCTTCGTAGCACTAAGCTTAAACTTAAGGCAATTGAATAGTGGTTTTGCTGGTTTAGTTTTTTCCTTCATGCTTAAGTCTAATGCTTATGGCGTTCGAGTGGGGACTATGGAACTTTATTTTTCACAGATGTAAATTAATAAAATAAGTTTCAAAGCCCACACTCGAACGCCATAAGCATTAGACTTAAGCATAAGTCAAAAAGCTAAACCGCACAAATTGTTTTTAAGCATAATATATGAAACTAAGCTTAAACTACTTCATAATAGTGAAAGTGACATCACTTTCGCAATTAGAGCTTTTGCTAATTTTTATATGCATACAGAATGAAGCTTTTGCTTAGAAGATGAAGTTTTAAGCTAAAGCTTAATTTTATGCATTCCATCCTTTGTTAGTTTTAATAATAACTAGCTAAAGTAGCCGTGCTTTGCTACGGGAGGGGGGCTTTACTCATATGTAAGTAGCCTTACATGTCACATGAACTTACACTTATTGCTTGTTTTCCCATTTGTGAACAATACCAGTCTTGTTTCTCAATCCCAACCTTTATGAACTATCCCCAGTGCCCTTGCCTATTTCGCAAAATTTCCCCCCGTTTTTACCCCATTCCCGCCATTTTTACCTTATTCTCGGCATTTATGAAATGACCCCGCAAATTTTGCTCCATTTCCACTGTTTATAGCCCACTCCCAGCATTTATGGAACGTCTATGGCTATTTTGTTTTCCGCCAATTTAACTTTATTCCCGCCGTTTTTATCTCATTCACAGCATTTATGAAACGTCCCCGCCCATTTTGTTCGACTCCCGCCCTTTTTTTACACTAATCCAGCCATATGTACCTTATTCCCGGCATTTATGAACCATCACCGCTCATTTTACTCTATTCCCACCGTTTTTAGCCCATTCCCAGCATATTATATGGAACGTCCCCTGGCTATTTTGCTCAATTCCCGCCGTTTTTAGCCCATCCCTGTACATTTTGTTTCATTCCCTCTGTTTTCAGCCCATTCC
>JAQGAY010001324.1:0-15039 GCA_034698085.1 Polydesmus angustus | reverse complement strand
TTTAATTTTTAATCCTTCATAGAAAATTGCACAGATCCATCACTTCTTCCTTCTACATCCGAGCAGTTCATTGTGTTGAATATTCACTTTTCCACAATGCTTTGCGAATGGATAACTAGCGCCATCTATCGGTCATAAAAATTCAGATTTTTTTTCCCTCCTCCCTCTTATAATTTTTAAATCTGACCAGAATGCTACCAACTCTGGTATGCTTTTGCGCAGGGGTACGATTCCAACTTCCCAAAGTTCTTACCTCATGTAGTTAAAATCCCCATTTTTTAATTAAATGCTGTACAATGTTAATTTGAGACTAACCTTATCGAACGTAAAACTTCAGCCAATCATTTAAACTGGCTTCTAAGATATCCGCGTTTTGCAAAAATTAATTTGAATGTTGACAGATTCAGAGATTCTACCTACAGAATTTTATCAATTTAATAAATTCGTTTGTTGATAATTTTCACCATGACTGATTACTGTATTTATGCAAGCTGTCTTTCATTGAAAATAAAAAAGGGCTAGAAAAGATTTATTTTTTATATAAATACATTTTTATAAAAGTCGAATAAAATTCAATTGATTTAATCTTATTTCTTAAAAAGTTGATTAGGCCTACATAATTATTAATTTTAAGGTTAATTATTTGTTTAAAGTTTGAATTTCTAAAATTCACTAGTTGCGTACACACATAATTTCAGTAATACAGTATTTTATTTAACCGCAAAATAACTGATGTGATGCCTTTATATGGCCTTAAAAGTGCTACATGTAATCACATAAAATACTAGCAATTATAATTGTTTCAATCTAATTTTTATTTAAAAGGTCTTATTGCGGCATATTTAACTCTTCTCTCTTTTTTTGCTATTGATTTATTAATGTGAACTTAACAATTCAGCAGTTTTTTTTATTTTTTTATATTATGAAAGAAGGGTTTAAATAGTTTTAAAAAGAGAGTTTTTTTAAATAATTTTAATCTACAATACTTGTTACAAAATTATTACCGTAATAATAATTATTAAGCAAAACAAAAAATATTTTACAGCATAATTGACCGTACTTGCTTGTATTTTGAACAATAAGGTGAAAAATCATTTTTAACCCTCCTGAAAAATTCCGATTTTACTCTGTAACATCTTATTCTGATCAGATGTTTACAATATTATTATTACTGCAATCAATAATTTAATAGCCTTAATTTTGAGAAAATAGTATTTGATCAGTTGAAAATTTCAAAAGCCAAATAAAAACAACTAAAACAATAAATTTCTCTGTACGAAGTATAAAGTAATAAACATTTTTTAATCATAGGTACATAGTAAAAATTACATTCTACCGAAAGCTCACAATTACGGTATTACATCTAATATTATTTCAAAGCAAAAACATCAGCTTCTTATAATTGAGCCACCCGTTCCAAAGTGATCCAAGTCGAGAAGTTCAATAATTAATTTTAATGTAAACTGCAATAGTAACTTAATTTTACATGAGGCTTTTAAAACAGATTAACTATAAAATAGGATGTGATTACAAAATCTTTAATAAATGTTTTAAAAAGTTTAAGGGATTGAACAATTTTGGATGAAATGAACCAATTCAATGCAATGCTATCAGCTAAAAGTGGAGTTAAAGATTTGGTGCTTTGAAAACTACTGAAAGGTACATGTACCATTAAAAAAAAGAGTAAGAAGTAAGAAAACGCATTAAATTCATTTCTAAAAAATTAGACTTGTGCCCCTTTGGAACTGAGAGCCTCAATTATTACTTCCGACCCTGATCTCGTTATTGCAATTTTTCTATTTATTTATTCGCTATTTTTATAGTGTAAACCTCAAGTTATTAAAATAATCATTTCGACCTAAAATTACTAAACGTTAAATGCAAATTAAGTTATTTGCAATTTACGTTAGTAGATAAAAGACTGTAACCAATAAATTTACCGTATTAAATGAATAAACAGCAAATAAATGTGGAATACAGTTTATTTCAAAATGTTCAAATTGTAAAATGATGACTTTTACATGCTATAAACTAAACAAAGCCAAAAAAAAAAATTGTTTGCAAAGTTTGGAATCATACATTTTGAAATTAATTTTTTTTTATATTTTGAAATATAGAAACACTTCCTATCCTATATACTTATGGTTGACGGGAAAATAAGTAAATACCGATACTTACCTTAGATGAATTTTTTATTCATTTTCGATAGAGCATCATTTGATAAACACGTTCTATTATTTAAATAATAAATAATGAGAACTATAAATATTAACTGTCTCACTCAATTTTTTAAAAAATATTAAATTCATTTATCGTTTACAAAGCAAAAAATTAATGGTGAATTGAGAAAGAGCTAAAAATGATGCTTTATAGAAACTTAAAAAAACCAATTACCCCGACCAGTATTCCATCCTCCTCGAGAATATCCATTGCCGCTTCGGTTTCCTCGACCACCTCGTCGTCCGCTCGCTGCTCCCCTAGGAAAGCCTGCAATTACATAAAGTCGGTTAAACTAGAAATGAAAAACGTCAAGCCGTAACTGTAGAATTACAACTTTTGTATTGTGATTTTGATTTAACAAGTGTTTATATTCCATTTTTTTAAAATGTAATAATTTTAAACAAATCATAGTCACTACTGCATTTAATTTGAACCTACTGAAGTTCCTGACTTTTGTGCTGTATTTTCCGCCTGGAGGTGTGTAGATCCCTCGCGAAGATTTATTTGGAGTACCAAGAGCTAGTTTTTTACTTTTGCTTTTATCATCATCGTCGAATGTGATCGGAGTATGCCTCTTGATTCTATAATTTTGCAAAACATAAAACCATTTCATTCAAAATATTCACACCGATAAAAATATTCAACACTCTTACCCTTCAGTAACAGGTGGCGCTGCGACTAAAGTATCGCCGTTTTTCGTATTTACCGGTTGATCCTAAAAACAATCCAAAAATTAGTGCTACGGAGTAGAAATTCAAATAACCTTAACCTACTTGTTTTTTATTAAGCAAAGCAACAGGTTTCCATGAAAGATTGATTTTTGTTTTGTAAGAAGGTGGACTGTGAAATAAATCTTTTATCAGCGTATTTATATTAGATGTTGTTTTTAAAGCTATGACCTTCAACTTATTCTAAACACACAAAAAAAAAAAAAAAAATTATAAGATAACAACTAACAACAAAAAAGTTTCGAAATTTATACTTCTTCAGTTTTTAATTCTTCAGACTTTTTTCCTAACAAAGATTCTCGTAACTTTTTAATATAACCTTGCATACCTCGTGCAAAATACTGTAACCTATAACAAAAAAATGAATATTTATTTGAATTAAATTATAAAAATTAAAATAAAAAAAGAACGAATAAGTAAACCTACAACAAAACAACCCGGAAATCATGGAATATGAATAATTACCTTAGTTTGAAATCCTTCAACAATTCTGAGTTCGTATCTTGTGTTAAAAACTCTGGGTAATGTTTTCCAAGCTGATGAAATGTGAACATGAGACATTCTACGTACGAAAATTCTAATTTTGGAATATCTTGATTTAACGAGTTTTCCGCATTTTCTTCCGCTGGCGGCAATGGCATGTAATCTTGTAATTTACGAAATACAATTTCTACATTTTTTGAAACTTTTTCTATCGGTCCACTATTAACGCTCATCTCAGCTAAAAGTTTAAAAATTTCTAAATAAATATCAATTCCATCCCCAATGCTTTTGATCTCCGATAAAACTGGTAGCACTTGTTCACATATATAAGTGAAAAAATCTGTTGAAAGCACCATACACTAAAATAAAACACAACAAATTTTTTTTAAAACAAAAACTATCTAATTTTACTATATTGTAAATTGCAGTCATTTATTTAAAAAAAAAACTCACCGAAAAGAAAGGAATAGCTTGCTTGCTGCATTGCAAAAATCGATCAACAATATCTGGATCCGAATACTAAAAAAATAAAATAAAATGAGTATCAATTATAATTAAATTACTAAAAATAATGCATTGAAAAAACACAATAGACCACAAAATGAAATTTACATAAATTTAGAAAGTATTAAACTTATGATATAATTATAATACAATTAATAATAATTTGCAATTCAGAAGTTAAATTGTGTTTTCTCAATGCTTGGAGCCCTTATAACGTTTACCTCGAAAGGTTTGTCTAATTCCGCTTGATTTTTTAAAATATCTATTAGTTGTTGTTGCCCTGAAACCGTTTTGGAAATATTTAAACCTGAAAGAATTTGCATAACTGTTACAAACTCATTCGCTGTAACATCAGCCAAAACCTATTTCATTAGAAAAAAAAACCATTTAGATAAAATATTCAAGACGAATTTTCATTAAAAACGAACCTTTTTGCATTCTTCTAGGACGCATTCTTCACTTTCTTTATTCCAATTATCACCTAACGTTTTAAGTCTGCTGCTGAGATACTTGATGCACTTCTCCCTCACAGCATCGTCACCATTTAAGATCTGGTTAAAAAGACCGCAAATTGTATCTAGATTAAAGCATACAGAAAAACTTTAGTATACTTAAATGATATAAATTAATACTGTATATTTAAAAAAAATTACTCTTGGCGTCAATTTTAAAAACAGCAACAAATGAATTGTGAATGACATTAAATTCGCCCGTATCGTCAGTTATGAGTAATTGGGCCAAAACATCGGCCACTCGAAACACACGCAGAGAATTCTGCTCGCCTCCACCTTTACAAAGGACTGGTAAATCTCGAATTACTTGCTTACGGGTCTAAATAAAAAAAAACATTAAAAAAAGTGATTAAGAACTTGTACATTTCGAAAGAAAGAAAATAATAAGCTACTCACCGTTATATCACTATCATCACACAACAGCAACAGAGCGTTGAATGACTCGTCCATTAAATTTGGGAAATGAATGTAGAAGCGAGAAATAAATTGAGAAGCCAATTTTTTTTCGTTTCCACTTCCTTTAACAGCATTTAAGATTTCAATAAATAAATCTTCATGCTAGAAAATATAGGAAACAAAATGGAAGACAATAAGATACTGTAGTAAAAAAAGAACGCGTGGGGAGGCCGCCATTAATCTTCAATCAAGAATTAAATGGTAATGTATAATACTTATAATTACCTGTGCAATATTGTCCTTAGCTTCGGCTAATACTCCGTAATGTTTGTACAATAATTCAACTTTATCCATTTTTTTAAAATATCAATATTGAAACATGAAAAGCGAAACTTCTAAAACGAAGAAGATGCGAAAAACGCCGGAAACATACACAACACACCGGAAGTAACATTATGCTAGAATCGATTAATCTATACTGTATCGATAAACTATTACCACGAAATTCAAATTGCACTAAAAATGAGCTTCCTAAAATCAAATTAAATAATTTTCTTTAAAAACCAAAAAAGTAATGCAAGTACAGTATTAAAAGCAAAGGAAAATATCACAAATCTTAAAAATAGCAAAATAAGATCAAAAAATGTGAAATGAAACGTCATCTGTGTTAACATTTTATTCAAATAATTTATAGCAATAAATTTCACCAAAATTTTAAAATTTCACTAGTATGTATTTTTATATAAAAATTTCGCAGAAAAAAAACAAATACACAGCAAATATTTAAACAAAAACTGTTATAAACAAATGATTCAATTAATGGCACAAGTTCAAGCGAAATGTGATTGAAACTTTCTGTTTTATGTATACAATCTCTTTCTTCAATTTTCTAACTGCACTTATTTACATCTCGTTTAAATAATAACAAGATTTAACAAAGAAATAGTTATATGAAAGCTCAATTAATATCGTGTAAAAGTAAAATTATAAATTTAGTAAAAATGATTTTCTTTATCAAGGAAGTAAAATTTTAGATGATGATATCACAAAAACAAACATCGTAATTTACAAATATAAAACCTTACTGCAGACACGACTGTATTTTTTCGACCCATTCATGAGCAGTTACAGCATCGCTGGCCAGGAAGGTATATGTTCGGCGCGATGTTTTAAGCTAAAAAATAAAAAAAAAATTAAAAAACTAAATAATATTAGCATAACAAAAAAAAAACGAATTTAATTACATCAAAAAAAGCTTTCTCATCTGCTCGTTTGGGAGCCCCTTGAATAAAAACAGAGGGTGTGACAGATAAAACGTCGGATAAATCAATGTAACCTTTACAGTTATTATCTTCCAAACTGTGGTAAAACCGTAACTAAAAATAAAATTCAATAGTTAATTTATGCAATTCTTTCAATTTTAGCATTCTTTTAATTTGCAATAATTTTAAAGACCTGGTGTTTTATAGAGTCTAGAACAAACCATCTTTGTTTCCATCCTTTTAATAAAGCTCCTTGTTTCTGTAAATAACCTTCGTGAGTTCTGTGTTCAGGAATATTGGAAGAAAACTGGTCGTAATATTCATTTGCTGAATGAACTGAATTAACACCTATTTATCACGTACTTAATGATAGCATTCCAATCAATTAAAAAAACTTCAATTGTATTACTTTTCGTTAAAGTTGCATCGTCCATCGGGCTGGAATTTGTTAATGTAGCATTGGATTGGGTACTATCGAAAGCAAGTGCGTATTTTGAACAATTCTTCGGAACTAGTTCCATGCATCGTTCGTGACAATTGTAGCCACACTCTGTGCATCTCATTCCTAGATGAGTCATAGTTCACAATATATAAATATTATTGTAAAATTTAAGATTATAATTTTTAGTTACCGCTATGCATGAAGCCAACTATAACACTGGAACAATAGTCACAATTTGTAAGAGTTGTGTATTTGTAACCTTCAAACCTGTGATGATTAGCTGGTAACTGAGAAGAATCGATACATTTCCCTTTCACTAACAATTCTAAAGCTGATTTTTGTTGGTTTTCATTATTATGGGATTTGATAAACTGATTGTTAACCATCGACAACGAAAGCTAATAACGCAAATCATTTTTAAGAAATTTTTAAGAAAACTATATTTTACAACTAACGGTGTTTAAATCATTGTGAAGAAGTCCCAAGTTCTCCCATAACATTTTCCACTTTTGCGGCAAATATCCAATCTCGCATTCTAAACGATAGATTTCCTAAATAAAAAAATGCATTAAATAATTAAATCAGTTCATAAAATTAAAGTTGACCAATCGTGCCTTAAGTAATAACCAACATGCATTAGGTTGCGCGTGAAAAACTTCATCATAGCAACCATTAATAATTCGCCGTCGACTTGTTGTTTGTTTGGTTCCAAATCCACGGAAGCATGAGACGGCTGTTGAAGAATCATGTATTGATAGCTCAAGATCGTAAGAAGAGCCACACGAAATAGTTTCAATAATGTAATAATCCCAGATTTTCATATTCGAAATATTCGATTGAGGCTTTAAAACCTAACACAAAATTTTTATATTGCAAAGAAACCGTTAACAAAATAGTTTCCAAAACTTACGTATTCTGTATCAGGTCTATATAAAAAATTATAAAACGTTGAATCTTTCGATAAACATTTGTTAATGTAATCCCAGATAGATTGCCCATTTTTAGTCATGTTGCCATGTAAATCGTCTTCAGAGCCTAAAATTGATAAAAATAATCGAAAATTATACTTGCTAATGGAAACAATCCAAACCTTGATCGCTTGCACTTTTCCCCGTACTACCCTCAAATAAGCAACCAACTTCAAATCGATCAAAATCACTATCCAGCAAAAAATTGCAATATCGACAAGATACATAATGATACGCCAGAAATTTTAAAAAGTATTGATTAAACTCAAATGAGAGAGGAAATTGATGATGAATCTGTTAAAAATTACATCAGTTGAACATTATTTCAAATAATAGTAATTAATTTGATATTTCTATACTTGGTGAACCAAATCTAGGAACTGTAAAAACACCGGTGTAAAGCCGCTGGTTTGATCGTCAGCTGTGTGACTTCCACGATGGCTGAATCGGTGACCAAACCCAAGCCATTCTTTTTCAATTAACGTACGAAATCCCTCTATAGTCCTATAGTAAGGATCAAGGCACAATTGCACTAAACACACAATTTGTGTTGTTAGGTCCCATCCGTCTTCTAAACATATCATAACTGAAGACCCTTGAATATCCATCAGATAGACTGCTGCGCCAGCAATTCTTAGAATTGTTTGCAACTGTCAAAAATATAAATGTAAATGCTGTATATATTAATTATAAAAAATTGTTAAAGTCATTTAACCTGATTAAGCCATTCCGAGTTTTGCACCAGTTTGAAAAACGTGTCATTCGAATCCTTAGGCGAAGAGCTGGGCACACAAGCACGTTGAAATTTCTTAAAACTGGCTTTAATGTGCCTGACTTCATGAAGTTCCAAAGGAATAAAATCACATTTTGGATACGACTCTGTTTTTAAACCCTTTTTTTA
This sequence comes from Polydesmus angustus, assembly GCA_034698085.1. Classification (NCBI taxonomy): domain Eukaryota; kingdom Metazoa; phylum Arthropoda; class Diplopoda; order Polydesmida; family Polydesmidae; genus Polydesmus; species Polydesmus angustus. The sequence continues at coordinate 6,623 of JAQGAY010001324.1, read as the reverse complement.
AGGAAAAAAAAAAGTACGTGTAATAAAAGAAAAATGTTGCACCTGATGCACATGCATGGATGTACCTTCAACTGAGATTTTTCACCAAAAATGTAAAGAGCTGCTTTACAAAATGTGGGTTCGACTTCAGATCCCCCAATTTCGTAAGTTCGCGAACCACCATAAGAGCTTGAAGACAGTGATTCTCGATCTTTAGTGTTTCCCCATTTTGGAAATTCTAAAATAGTTAGAAAATTCTTAAAACAAAAAATCAATTTAAAAATAATATAAATCAGAACTTACGTTTACTAGCTTTTGGATTACTTGTCCTCAGCGAGTTTACCGCTTTTATAAAAGGGCTACCCATTACCATAGGATGTAAATCACTTCCTAAATTTCCATTTCTTGAATCAGAATCAGGAGTGTTGTGCACAATACTACTAATCAATCTGCCTTGTTCAATACTGCACATAGTTTCAAAGTTTACACCTAAGCAAAATTTAAACATGTTTACGTTCGTCAACTGCAGGAAAAACAAATACCAATACAATGTATTAGTAATAACTAACTAGCAGAAGAATGATGAGTTTTTAACATCCCTAAAACGCTTTTTCTATGGAAAGAACTTGCTCTTAATAACATCGACTTTTTTGTAGAATGTCGCCACGTTATCACTGGGAGCCTTACGAAAAAATTTTTATTTAAAATTAGAAATTTGACAATAATCAAAATATAAAAACCTGTTCCTTCGGTGACACTTGCATAATTTTTTTATGCTATCGTCTGTAATTGAAGATGGTACAGCAAATAAAGCCGGATAACTAAAAATTAAAATTTAGTAAAACCATCAAATAAAGCGATAAGAATGCATTAGCGATTGTAATCACCTTTCACATAAACTGTAAGATAAATTGACTGTAGAAATTCTAATATTAGATGATTTATTTTTCTGGCCGCCATTATTTAACATTCCAAAACCAAGACGTTGATAATCAAGATAATACAAAGTGTCCATCATTTTTTCTATGGTCTTTGAATCAATGTGTCGTATGGCGGACAAAGTTCCTGAAATTAGTAATTTTTAATCGTAAGCTATTTAAAGTAGAAATAAAAAAAAGATTAAACCCACCAAACGAATCTTCATCGTTGTTAAATTGACTGTTGGCCTGCTCCGATACTAACCCCGAAGTTTTAACACTAGGTAAACTATTTTTTGGCAATGTTGCGCTCTTAAGTTGGAAAGGAACACCAGAATATTTAAATTTAAGTGCCTCGTTCTTTGGTTTTGACGTTTTGAAAAGAGCCTTCTTGGTAAACAACCTAATTCACTTACAAGTTATTGGTTGTTCAAAAATTGTTATCATGAAAATACGTACCTAAGAGTGGCATTTTTTTCTTTGGTTTTATTGAGTGATGGAGGCATTGATAATTTTCCCAAATAAGCAAAAAAATGAAAAATATTTGGTGGATTACATGTTCTTAAAATCGATTTTCTAAATCCATCGATTGTCTCCGTCATAACTTCGTCATCAAAACAGATTTTTAGAAGCTATAAAATTGCATGTTATTCCATTTACTGAGCTTGATCTTAAAAAAAAGAGGAAACAAACCTGGAAAGTGCTAGATCTGAGCTGAAGACCTTCTTGAAAATGTTGGTCTAAATGAGCTAAATACTGATTACTAATACGCTTTTCTTTAAGCAAAGAAGCTACCGGAAATGATCGAATGACTGCTTGTTCGTCGACTTTAAAAAAAAATTTAACTTACAGTAAAAAATTAACAAACGCAAAAAAAATATACGATACCAAAAGAATCGCAAGGTATTCCTATAAACAAAATACGATAACTGGTAAGAAAAACAGCGCCTTCAGCCGGAATAAATGCTGGCCCTCCAATATTTCCACCAATTCCATCTTCTCGTCCATCAGCCAATAAAAATGCCCTTATAGTTTCCAAACATACTTCTCCCGGTAACAAGGGTGGTTCCATTATTTTTATCTAAAAATTATTCCAATATTAGCAAACTAATTATTATAAATAAAATCTAATGTAAACTTGCACCTTTTGAATAGGTGGTAAGCGCTTGCTTTCCCTAACAACAGCTTCTAATGTTTCCATATGCATAGCAACAACACCTTCAAGTAACAATTTAAGAAATACAGTAAGTCAAAATATTTAAAAAACATTTGTACGGTAATTATAATTTTTTTTAAAAGAAAATAATTACCAGGAATCATAGTGTGTAAAGCCCTTATGTGCTCATCGGTAACTCCGCTTTCATTGCTTACTTTGTCTACAAACCGAGTAATAAACCGCGTAACCCCAGAACATACTTCAGAACTACTTTCCTCGACCCCCGTTTCTTCCGCATCTAAGCTGTCACTTTCAGCCACGCTGACAAAAATTAAAATCTTTTAAACATAATTTAAAAAACAAAATATTAAGCATTATTAGAATACCTGTTGGTAAAGTTGCTAATGCTATTATTTTCTCCTTCGAAACTGGCTCTTCTTCTTACAGTTCCGCGACTCATTTCTAAAGGAAGAGTCAAATATGCGATGAGATTTAAGTAGTGTATGACTTGGCTGTACACAGTCGATTCCTCATTCGAGTTCATCTCAACTTGTTTCTCGTGAGGAAGAGAACTCCATAACCTCATTTGTTCAGCAGCGATTTCAAGAGTACTAATTTCTTGTGTTTTCTAAAATAATAAATTTAAATAAAAACTTATTCACACCAAAGCCAAAATTGTCCTCTCACTTCTCGCGTATAATCTCTTACAGAAGTTCGTAACGATTGCTCATGGGGAGATAGATATAGAGAACGTATATCTTTTTGAACATCTTGATAGAATGTTGTTTCCCAAAACTTTATATTTCTCCAAACAGCATGATTTTGGATGCAAGTGTAGGCAAACTGAATTACCCCAGTGCACAGTTTCTTTTCAAATAAAAAAATACGGTAACAAAAAAGTTTTCACGTTTTGAACTACATGTAGGTAATTCGACACAAAATATTACTCGGCAAAATATCGTAGATAGCGGTAAAATAGTGGCGGCGACTCCGTATTCATCCAATCCAAGCTCATCTTGCAAAGCCGAGTTCAACAACCTCACAATAAGATCAAACTGTTGATGGTCCAACATTGCTTGATTTCCAATTGCATACTGAGACAGTTTTTGGCAAAGCGCGTGTCTCGCACCCGTTGATTTTAAAGCGCGAACAACAGCAGGAAACATCTAGATCAACAATAATATTTACTTCTCAAAAAAAAAAAAAAAAATTATGAAAATAAACACTTTACCTTATGAGCATCTGAAATTCTTCCCTCAAAAATGTAACTAATGCAATTGTGAAGAACTTCCAATCTCCGAACACTAATTTTAGCATTGGCATTATCAAAAAGACTAGTTACATGCAGACCAAAAGGCACAACTCGAGGTTGTTGAGATTTCATATTTTGTAATCTAAAAGTGTATTCAATAAATAACAAAAGACAAAAAAAAAAGCTTATGCACGTACTGATTTTTTAGAGAATTATTAGCCAAACCCGCTTCAATCATGTCGTTCACCAACTTAGAATCCAGAGTAGCAAACGGTGGAAGGTGAATTCTTGAAGAGGAACCTTTTGTGGGCATAGGAATCTTTTGTACATACGACTGCGGGTTAGGATTCTCCTTTAAATTCAAAAATTATTTAAAAAAATAAGTAAAATGATTAATATAAGTTTAAAATTACGCTTTGATGAAGGGTTTGTGCGAGGTCAATAATGCTCCCGTTAATTGCACTGCCTGTTCTTCCAGATCCAGCATTCAAATCGTGGTTGCCTGAGTATAGCTAAACTGTCATTAAAATAAACTCAAACAAATCATAAATGTAGTATTTAGATGATTAATTTTAATACCTCGTCAAAAATATCACACATTCTGTAAGGAGGTCCACGCTCAGCCACAAAATTATTAAAAAACATGCAGTCCAACAGCTTATGAAAGAATACCTCATCAGTCATGTTACGTTGTCCAATGAATGCAGCCTACAATTCGTGAAATTATTTTTTTTTCTTGAGCAAAGTACATTTTTATTTACCTTATGAAACGTAATAACAGGCGCTGGATTTATTCTAGATACAATGAGACAAGAACGATATCCTTGAAGTAACTGAACAAATAATTTAAGAAATATCGCTCGAATTTGCTTATCCTATTTTTAAAAAATTGATTATATAAGTTAATAACATAATTTATAACACAATATGCATTTAAGCTACAAGCGTCTGTGGAGGAGAAGCAGCGATATGTGAAGTCGGGAATGCATTGTCAGCTAATGACAATTCTGGATGTAAAACCTAAAATTAAAAAATAAAATTTTATTTCACCATTTAAAATAAAAACTGATATTTATTTAAATACCGATGAAAGGGCATTAATGGTACTACAACAATAAGGGTCTGGAATCATCGCAATATTTACACATTCAGGAACAGTAATACTTCCACCGTCCAAGTCAACAATAATTACATCGAGCTAAAAAATATTATTAAAAACAAAATTCTGGTAGCCAACATTTAAATCTGTTGTAATACCAATTCAACAAGTTCTCTCTTTTGGGAAGAATGAACACCCATAATAAATGGAGTTGGAGTATTTAAAAAATCCACCAACGTAGTTGGCAACAAAGGAATAAATACGTGACTATAAAATAAACATTAAAATGCACAGTAAAATATACATTTATTTTATGCAGTATATCATTAAAACTGTTTTAACAAATTGCATTTACCTATACTTAAAAGGATAAAGTAAAGACGTCAATGCGTGGCAGGCAGCGGTCAGATGGCTATAACTAAGAGAATGAAAAACGATCTTCAAGTCCGATAAGGCAGCGCAGAACAATTTCAAAACATTCTGCACGCCAAGTTCCATAAATAAATTAGAAACACTTGTGTGTGTGACTGGAAGACTTCCGCAAAGAGGTGGTTGCAGAGCCTGCCTATCTCCCGCACCGATAGAGAAGCGCACTTGCGGACCACCTAATAAATTAATTTCAAAAATGTTCTTTTCTTCAAAAATTAAATTCGTATCAACCTGGAGGTGGAACTTGAACACAACCCAAAATATTCCCTACTAACGTCTCCAAAGAAGCGGACATACTTTCAATATAAACCGTGTAAATAATTCCTAAACAGTTCTAAATAAAAAAAATATAATAAATATGATATAATTTATAACCCAACGAGTAACTGTATTATGCTTCTTACTCGCAAAACCTCCGAATAGTGATGACGGGAAACCAATACCAGGCACTTAGGCGCGTACATAATCGAGTGATGAAAGTGTGCGGAATTAGTTATCAGCGATGATTGCGATGTATTTGATTCTAACTCATCTTGATCGTCATCGTCGGTCACTTTGGCGGGAACGATAGCAGCGGTCTCGCTGAATGACAGACAAGCCAAGTAATGTCGGTTGGCATCGACGTCAGTCAAAACAGAAATGAAGAATTTTGGTTCGATATGAGATTTTCGTAAACTCCATCCTTGAGGTTGGCAAAACTAAAAATAAATTATACAACATTAACTTAAATATTAAATAAAAAACAGTAGCAATGATGTATTTACCAATTCGATGCCTTCAATGAAGGGCACGTCCCCCCAGTCTTTTTCAGGGAACCTTTGAATAATCTTCCCACTGCTAATGCCTCCGCCTAAATCAACATGCAATATAGTATTAACAGCCAAACGTAATTTATTTTAAAAATACCGTATACAGTATAAATTAACAAATACTTTTAGATACAATCTTTAGTAATAAAACAGCGTTAATTAAATTATAACTCTTTCTAGATATAATTTCAGCATTAGGAAGACGCTAAAACAAGGAACTTGATGCTGCATTTTAATAATTTTATAAAAAATTTAATTAAAAGATAATAACAATCAAGAAAAAAATGAACTAATTCCAATGTTAATAATAATCGCAGATAATTCATGATCAAAGTACTCACGTTCTTTCTGATGATCAAAACCGACGACCACAAAATAGTCGGCCAACCGAGCCATATTTTCACTCTAAGAGAAAATTAAGCCTTGAAGAAATGATTCCTTTCTTTAATCCATTCTAAATAATCTTACGTAAAACAATTTATTAACAATTTCAAAATTTACGAGACTTTGGCGATAAATATAACGGCATCTGCACAGTAAAAGACCATCTTCATTGACAGCACAAACTATGGCATTGCGCATGCGCAGCAAAAGCCTTGTGTTTTTTTTTCATCATCACTCCATAAATTTTACTACAGTATCTTGAAATCTTCCCTATTAATCTTATTGATTTACTCATTAGTTATGAATGCATCTCCCTTAATTAGCAAGCGCCATTCCAATTAAAAATAATAATTTTTTTAATTAAATAAATAAAGCTGTCATAATTATAAACAAAAAACAAAATATTTTCTTATTTATACTTTTAATTCAAAAAATTAATTTTTGTATTAAAATAGTTACATAATTAAGGTGGCCCATGAGCCTCTACCAATTTTTAAATAAAAAATAAATACTGTAATAAATTCAATTTCAATTTTTATTTCCGTTTTCATTTTAATTTCAATTTTTATTTCAATTTGCATTTCACTTTTCATTTTTA
>JAQGAY010001323.1:0-15041 GCA_034698085.1 Polydesmus angustus | reverse complement strand
CAAATTCTTACTCTCTACCGTATAGCGTTAAAATAATTCTGTTGTAAGCATGAGCACAATATTTCATCCGACTTAAAAGTCTATGCACTTCACAAGTTTTTGAGCCTGATTTTCTTATGCTTATGACGTCATGAAATTTATGTAATAAAATTTGAATTCTAACTTATAACGTCATTACACCTCTAGGAATCATTAATTTCCTTCTAAAATAGCTTATACTTAAACTTAATAATCAAACACTAATGACATAAGAAATGAGATTTAAGCGTAAGAACGAGAAAAAAAGCTTACCGACGCATTCGCCATTATTAAAGTTTTAGACGTTACAAAAACAAATATTTTTTTTTTATCCATCTCATAATTTTTTTTTTTTTTGTAAATAAAAAAACTTCCAATTAAGCGAACAATAAGCGCAATAAAATCAAAATTAAGATGTAATTAAACGCGGAAGTATTTTAATGGTCAATTGAATTGATCAGGAAATATTTAAAAAGGAAGAGAAAAAAATATATATATTGATGTACCGTACACAAATAAAAAAAATAAAAAATAAAATCGAAAACGGAGAAAAACTGCAGGTAAAAAAGAGCAGAAAGAAATTTGCTAGCGTAAATCGTAAAATAAAGACGAAATCTCCTATCTCTAAATCTCCCGAGTGAATTGCAAAAATATATAAAAAAAAAAAAAAATCAATGGAGAAAAAAAAAAAAAAAGAAGTTGAAACTGTGATCGACCTTTAATTTTATTATTTTCTCGCGTAACGAATTAATGTCATCCGTTTTTTTTTTTTTTCTTTTCTCCTTTCATTTTCATAAAATAAAAGCGCCCGCAAAAACACCGCCCAACTCTTAAATCGATACTCCCTACCTCCACCACCCACTCCACGTCCGCTACACGCCAATTCAAGTTTAATCAAGTCACGAACCATCCAATTGTGATTCTCTTACATTTTAAATAAATAAATAAATAATTTCTTTTTTCTTTTTTTTTTTCTTTCGTTTTTCTGTTTATTATTATTATTTTATTTTTTTGTTCGTTCGCTAACTCGATTTTTATTTTCTTATTTAAAGGCCAAAATGTTGTTAATTAGGTTGTTCGGTTCATCAGGCTCAATGACCGTGCAAATGACCCTCATACGGCCTATTGCCTCACCACGCCACCACCAAGGGGCGAGTAGGGAGGGTAGGGGGACGAGGGCTATGAGTATTGAGGGGGCGGGGGCAGCTAATTACACAATACAATTACGTGAATATCGTCAACTGAAAGCTCGTTTAATAACCAATATCTCCTGACGTCATTTACTATCCCATCCGAATTTACATTTCCCCAATTTTCCCCTTTTTACTTTGCCTTAGGGCGCTAATAAATTAATAATAATAATAAAATTTTATCATTCATTTTTAGAACATTTCGTATTCATTAAATTCCAGTAGACACCCGCATTAACGGCGTCTCGCTTAATGGCGCTCTTAGACCTCCATCCACTTCTCTTATTGTTTTCAGTGTCGTGCGGAAAGAAACGCAACTCTGCTGTCACTAAATTCACTCAGTGGCGTTTTCGCTTATTGGTTATATCCCCGGTCCCAAATGCGCTGTTATTGCGGGAATCTCCTGTACAAAATTGTTTTAAATAATTTAATTTTATAAAGCAAAAATTTTTTTTATTAAATTATATTTTCCGATTTTTAATTGTTTCCATTCAATTTTTTTTTTCTCCAAATAATAATTATTCAAGCATTTTTGCTTCTACAGGGTGTTCGTTGGATGATGTTAGTTTTGAAACATGAATAAATCAGTCAAATTTTAATGAAAATAAATTATTGGTTTTATATTTACATTAACTAACACCTCCCATTTAATGTAATAAAAAACTATTTTTAGAATATGATCTCTACAACTGAGTCGGCACGTGTTATTGCGCTCAAAGAAACTTCCATTAATCCTATGATAGATGCCGGCAAGATTCAGTCGGCAAGTGCAGGCTGATTTATTCATGCTTCAAAACTAACGTCATCCAACGAACACCCTATACAGTATAACTTGAAATTTAGCTCTTATTTCGATTTAGTCCCACTACGTTTGGCTTATTATGACGCGTGAGCCCTACAATAATTCATAACCTTGCATATTTTTTTACCCCATTCTCAAATTTTGTTTAATTCAATTTTTAATTTGTATTGTTTATACACAAATTATTTGTATCTTTTTGTCTTCTTTCAAAGTTTATGATTTTTTTAATGGTATTTATTCTTCGATTTTTATCACTTTTCATCTCATGTACGTTGTAGTTGTACGAATTTTCTCTCTCTCTTCAAGTTTATAAGTTTTTTTTTCTCTGCACGTTTATAAAAAAATCTACTTGTTTTTATGCGCGCAAAGCAATATACTCTCTACTATCAACTTTTTTGTGCGACGAAAAATCAGTACAAATTTCATTTACATTTTTAATAATAAGGCAATGAGTATTTTAAGCGATAATAGTGAGAGTATGGCACAAAAATGTCCGCGCATCCCCGAAACTTCTCACTAACATTATTGTTGACGAACAAAATGCCATAAGTTTAATAATACGTGAAATTTAAAGCCCTTAACTAGGTTTTTGATTGGTTGTTTTATCACACTTAATGCATTGATTTCCGGTTAATGCGCCTTTTAATAATTATTTGACAAAAAATGTCGAAAGTGAATAATGATTCACCCTGTACAACCCTATCATCACCTTTAACAATGACATTCGGCGCACTGTGCTACGTATTATTAATGACCAATTAACAACTTTCTTCATACACGGTAGGGCAAAAATGCTGATTCGCGAGTGAGAAAATGAACCTATCATCCTGTAAAATATAATTTAAAAAAAATTTAGTGGCAAATCGTAAGAAATATTTTTTTCCCCCTCTTTTACTTTACCAATATCCGGTTACTTTTCAAAAAGATAAATGCAATATAAAGTGTTAATCAGCGTAACAAAATGTTGGAAATTATCTTTATCTTTGCATAACATTTCTTCGACACCCCGTAATAAATTTACATGATATGTTGCATGATAGCAACCGATAATTATTATTGTCAACCCCGCAATTATTAAGAGTTTAATGAACGTTTTCTATCTTTATCACTGCCAACTTGATCAAAAATAAAATAATTAAAATTTAAACAAGTGAATGTGTAAGAGGAAAAAAAGTCCAATGATAGTTTCGGTCACCCTGTACTCGCTGCTGCGCTCCTGTTGGTGGATCTCCAATAATAATCGCCATAAAAAATGATATTAATTGCCGAGTTGAAAGTTCCTCGCTTTGTAGCGCTGCGAGTAATAAAATCAGAGATGAAAATTTTAATTGTAATACATAAAATTTTAATGAGGTGCAAAATATATCATAATAAAAATTAAAAAAATATATAAAATTTTTTTTTTTTTATGAATTTGATCGTTGGAACCAATTAATTAAATTAATTTTTAAAAATAAATCTATTCGGGTGAAAACGTTCACACCAATATTTATTATTTCTTTTAATTCAATTTTTAACTTGAAAAAAAATTAAAAATTTGTTGGAAAAAAACTTCAAAGGAGTGTCACTAAAACTTAGTCACTTTCAACGCAAAATCCTCGTTAAAATGATTAACTTAAAAAAATACTTTGTAATAAAGTCGATTAGATATTAAAATCAGATTGATTAAACGCGTTTAAGAATCATAATACAGTCAAACTTCAATATTCGTCACACTTTTGCCTCTAATTGCAGTCAGCTGATCGTCAGTATTAGTGCAAATTTCAAAAATCGTAGCAAAAAAAAAAAAAAAAACAACATTGGATAAATTCTTTAAAAAACCGAGTGACTCGTCTCAGCGTCTGAAAATGCTGATAAATCATAACATTAAGAAAAGTAAATATTATGACAATATTATAGCAATATTAAGTGAATAATATGCTATTAATAAGCAATTAAAACGTATTTGTTATGATTTCTGTGTTAACGTGTTTTTTCAAGGGCAAAATTCAGGGCTAGGAATGGACTACATTTCCATCGAAAAAATTGGTTTGATAATCGTCAATTTCTCCGGAACGGATTAAAGACGAATATTGGAGTTCCACTGTACTCAATACCTCTTATAATTTTTCAGAAGCCATAGAACAACCACATTTTTCAATCAATTAAATTTTCAATACAGTACAACACAATTCGCAGTGCAACGAAATTATCGATAGAACGAAATTTACTGTACAACGAACTCCAATTATTGTATGCTTTTAGCCACTTTATACACCGCACACAAAATATTACAACCAAGTGAATTACTTGCAAAGCTAGCAGCAACATAAACCAGTACAATAACAAGATTTCTCTATTTTTGTGCATTTTGACGAGCTAAAAAAAACGTGTTTTACAATATAACTTTTCAACTCAAGCTAAAAATCTTTCTTCCAGAAACATTAACACGTGAATGAATAGAATTGCATGCAAAAATGCCACTTCTATAAAGCGGAGTAAACATTTAAAATTTGGGAACTGCCTCGTTTTTGCTTAAAATGGGATTAAAAATGGTCTTTTTGATGGGAAAATACAATGTCATGTAAATGCAACAAATTTCAACAATAATAAATTCCTTAAACTCAAAGTTGTATCACTGGTTTTATGAATTCTTCCTTTGAACTTGTTAAAAAAGTGATACTACATTACTTTTGTTGACTAACATAAAAACTTAAACCCACTGCTTCATAAGTCAATACAGTATAGGAAAACACCCTTTAACTCAAAAACTCAAGCCTGTTATTGCAGCCAGCCCTACTATTAACGCGTTCATCTATAATAATTTACAGCAGTATAAAAAAATCTTAAACTTCAATTTAACTTTTAAGAAGTTTTTGGGCCACAAAATATTAATACCAAAAAAAAAAAAAATTAAATTATCATGAGTTTTCAAGTTCTTCAAGTTCAAGTTAACAATTCTTAAAAACCAACGTAATATGTTGTTAAATGACAAAATAATGTTAAGAGTGTAGTCTGTAGACGATTTTTCATAATGATGCTCAAAATAAGCTCAAAAAAAAAAAATATATATATATATCGTGGCACAAAAATTAACAACACTGCGAATGAAAAAAAAAAAAAAAAAAAAACGAAATACAAACCGCACTTTCAAAATAATTATTGCAGCGGTCATTTTTTTTAAAAAAAATAAAATATTATTTCAGTCTGAAAATAAAACGCAACTCGGTAACGTTAACCCTGATAACGTACTGTTTATACAAAGTGATGTTTGCTTTTGATATTTAATACGTCTCTTCTGGCGGTTACAAAGAATCTGTTTACAATGCATAAACATTATCTAGTGGTTGGGTAATCGCAATAACAATAATTAATTAGGCCGATAAATACGACTTAATACCAACCAAAACCAGCAGTGGTAACGCAGAGCCAGGACGTAATTACAAATTACATAAGGACGGGTTATGTTCTCAAAATAATAATAATAACACTGTAGTAAAGTCGTCAACGTCCAAAAACATGTTTTTGTCCCAACTACTGTCACCGTGCCTGTAGTTGCATTCATATTTGGAAAGAGAAGGGGGTTCTTAACCAGAGTGCCGCGAGCTCTATCAACACATCTCTCAATCAACAAAAATTGGCCTAAAATATACAGTACATGTACTGTTATTTTTGAGAGAAAAAAAGAAAATTAAAATTCTCTATTTTTATAGTTTACTATTTTTTACATTAAAGGATTTGCGGTTAAGTTTATATGCCTTTTTTGTTATGCTTATGACGTCATTAGAATTATTATGATGTAAGGTAAAATGCTTTTATAAAAATTTAATTGTGCTTAAATTAATAAAACTTCTTACTTTTGGCGCCATTATAGCTTTAGGAATATATAATTCCCTTTTTCAACTGTACATAACAAACAGAAAAATTCAAATTAATTCGTCATATAGCAGTGGAGTTAAGCGTAAGAACGAGAAAATAAAGCTTAAACGTAATAAGGCGAGCAAAATTCTCGCTTAAATGGAAAATTCCCAGTAATAATAAATTATTGGTAATGATTTCAATAAAAATGATTATTTGGGCGAAATTTCTAAGAAGATGAGAATGTAGTGTAGAAGAGAGATTGGGCGAGGCCCTTCTTCATCTCTTGTCAGTGATTAATGAGTGCTACCGTCCCTACATTTTCTATTTAAAATTTCCACACACATACACACAAAAAAGAATGTCTTCATTACATCATATTTTTTTTTTCTAGATTATTTCATTTTTTCTTCTGGAATAATTAATATTTTTCTTTCGCATTATTTTGTTAGTTGTATCGAGCGAAAGTGAGGTGCATTTTTTTTTAATTTCTCTTTCTTGAGATATGGGTTCGATGTGAACGACCAACATAGTGAAGGTCACTTACGGAAATAGAAAGTAGGTGACGTCATTATAATATCTTTTTTTTTTATCTCGAGCCCCTTAAATTTTTTTCAAGTTTTTGTCGAACGAAAAAGAAAAATGATAAAGATAAAAGAAAAAAAAAAATGATGGAAAAAAATAACGACACAAGAAAAACCCGGATTTCACGTTTTCAATGCTCGTATTCATTAATTCTTACCCCGATTCAACGTTATTTCTAAATATAAATTTGCGCTTTCAAATGTGCTATTACTTTGTTTCCACCGGATTCATCTTTTCTCTTCCCAGATTGTTACAAATATTTTCTCAAATTCATCATTTTCTTTGTTAGATTTTTTTTTTTTAAATATTTTTGTTCATCTAATCTTTTCCCAGATTTAGCGATTTATTTGCAAATTATTTTTTTTTGTACCGGTTACAAACCCTTTTCCAAATACACCATATTATTTTTAAAAATCATAAAAATTCGCATTTTTACATAAAAAATACAGATTTAAAAAATGCTTAAATGTTTTATTATCAAAAACCTTGAAAACCAAATTTAATTCTTTCTTTCTTAAAAAAAAAACCCAAGCAAAACGGTACAAATACATCGCAATTTACTAAAAATAATAGATTCAAACTTCCATACTTTTTTTTTGTATAAAAATAAATTTTTACATCAAAATCTTTATTATTTTGAATAAAAGTGAAATCGGATTAATGTTCCTTTAAAACTCGCTTTAGTGGAGCAAGGACTAAAAATAAACCGATAAATTAAGGCAAAAAAAAAAAAAATGACAATTAATGTCAAGTTTTATCTTTATAACTTGACTTAAATATTATTGTTGAACTGTTTGAGGTCTCTGAGTACATGAATACGCCCTTCAAAAATATCGCAAAAATATTTTTTAAAAAAATTTATTTATTATCTTAAAACGAGAAAAAAAAAACTATTTTATTCAAATTTTTTTTTTTTTTTGCCAATTTCAAAACAAAACAATAACAAATAAAAAAGTTAAAAATTGCGGAGATAAAATTTGAATATTTTAATTGGTAAACGAGGTTATCGCTCACCGACATTCGAATTTTGATTTAAATGTCGTACTTGACATTGATGCACAGGGACACGCGCGTCACACCAGGCACCTGTTGACGTCACAGCACGTGATGGGATTGCGTAAAGCTCGCTGACGACCATGAAAATCACTCTGGCAATTTATATAAAAAAGCACGTTCGACGCGCTATGTAATAATAATAATAATAATAATAAATGCCGACTTAAAAACACGCCTACTTTTATTTAACTATTTCTTAACGCACCAAAATTTTGGTGTAGCCCTGTAATACAAGCGTTGCTATGGAGACGAAACAGCTGATCTAAAATGACGTCACGCTTTACGGTGTCATCGATGACGTCAATGCGTTCATAGACAAACTTCTTTAGCCAAAGCGCTTCGATTCTAACAATTAATTAATTGAAAATTATTAATTAAGTAATAAAAATTATTAACAATAATAAATCGATAATTATTCTTGTATTAATAAATATTTTTAAGTTTAAAAAAAATGTCGACGCACGGTACAAAAAAATTTCCCTACAGAATAGGCTACAAACACTGGTTAAAAAAAATGCAAAATATCAAATTAAAATTAAATTTTCTGAATGGCAAACTGTTTAGAATTAAAATTCATTAATCAATTAATGATTTCGTATAATTTTACTCACATAATTAATTCACATTTAGCGAAATAATTGAAAAACAAATTATTCCAGAGCGAGAATGGCTTAAGCTCTTTAGGAAAGCATCGGGGTTAGGCCGTTTTGTTTTTCTACTGCGCAAACACTTTTCAATGGGAATTCAGTTATTAACCAACTGTTAATGAGGATTATAAAAAAAGTTTGGGACTTACCAAATAGGAATCCATCGGTGATTGTTGATGTTCTTATGAATGCCCTTAATTAGTACATGTAATTAATTTCGACCGACGCGATAAATAATAATTAAATTTAAAGAAGTTTATAGCCGCGAACACTGGCACAATCACGGCGGCGACGAACGAGAAACTCGCTTTCAGTGAGCGAGCCCGCGCGAACGACATTCGGCGACACCTAGCGGCAGTTCGAGAAATGACTTGAAAGGGGGGAAATTCAAAAGTCTTTGCAGCCTGATTTATGATATGTAATCAATTCTCAGGTATCATATGCACACAATGTCATTTATTTATTCTAATTCTATGGATTTTTTCTGAAGCGTATCCTATTATTGTAAAATCAAAACTGGGTACACAATTATACGGAAAACATTATTTTCCTATTTTTCAATTTACATTATGCAAAATGACGGAAACAGTGAAAATTGAAATTATAGCGTCTTCATCAGTCACACAGTTTGAAATTATTATTATTTTTTTAATATCGAATAATTTACTTAAAAATTGATTATAAAATAAAAACTTAATTTTTTGAGCTAGCAAACATTTTTATTTTTGAAAATTTGAAAGGCTTTATTTTCAATACCGGTAACTATTATATTAGAATTAAATTGACAAATTATATTTTATTTTTGTTTACCGGTACCACTTTATCAAAATATTTTATTACCCGGTAACAATTATTATTTTTCTTAAATTCTAAAACATTTGGTGAGTTTAAACCTCCACTGGTCCGCTGGGCTGGTTTGATGACTCATAACACTTTGGTGGTATATTCGCGGTACAGATGAGTACTCTCTTCTGATTAGACCGCTCCGGGGCAGCATCATCTTCCGCTTTTCCTATTGCACCTCTGCCATTGCAAATTAAATTAAATTATTAGAATTAATAATTATTGATTTCAATCGATCAAAATCGAAGGTAGCGCAAATCTCAATTGCCAACAACTTTTTTTTAATGGTTCTCTACGTTAAAATTTTAGCAATTTTTTTCCTCGGGAAAATTGACAAATGAATGGTGCGAGATATAAATTTAGAGCAATAAATAAACAAGCGCCTGACGATTTGGAAATGCGCTACCCTGTATAAATTGGAAAACGGCGAACTGTTCGGTATAAGACACGAAAACGATGAGTAACATGGCAAAGATCAAAGTGAACCGCTTCATTTTCCAATTATTATTCTTCAAACTATTTCGTGGTTGTTGGACTTTTTCGCTATTTATAGCAAAAACATTTTAATACACCTTGGAGTCATAACATCTGGCAGCATTGTTTGCTATTATGTTGTTAATTTTTGTTATTTTTCGACGTAGCATACATTGAATGACGTCACGCATTCAGACTACAGTAATATTTTTCATCAGAATTAATACGGGAAAGTTTTTTCGTGCGAAAACATGTGTTGACATTGTTAATTTATTCGGCTTTTTTATGATGTTATTTTTCAACGGTAAAATTATTGTTGGTGTTTAGTCTATTTAAAAGTATTTATAAATTTTTAATTTATAATAATTATTTGTTTCCTTAGAAATTTAATGCAATTTTAGAAAAGTATTAAAATATATTAAAATAAGGACGTTTTTTAGACTGACCGATAGATAGCAATTAAACATTTATTTAAGCAAAATTTGAAACAACTCTCTTGAGTCTTTTTACTCGTTTACCAGACTCCAGATGGATGACTTTGACATCCAAAAAAAAAAAACCGCAAATATTGATACATTTCATTTAAATTCCAATTGAACGCAAGGTCATCAACAACTTATAAAATGTATGTATTTCATATAATTTTTAGGGTACTGTATATCGCTATTTACTTACAGTATATGTACCACATCAATATGGTAAACCTACCATAACGACACTATAGCAACACAGGTCAACAAAAAAAATTAGTCTATAATCATCATTTTTTTAAAAAAAACCTGGTTTTAGGTCGCACGCGTACTGGGATATCAAACCGCTGTCGATATTTTCATGGAATGTCAAAAATTAAAAATAAAAGCCAGGAGCACCCTGTGCGACGTTATACGACCGTTGGTCACTCTGCTCAACTTTTACGGCTTCAATTTTGGCAGCAGAAAGCCACCTGAAGCCAGCAAAAAATGCATTCTAGCATTCAATTTCAGCAGATTCGCTACATTAGCCCTGCTTTTCGGCTGCTTCATGTACATAAGATGTAGCGCGATTAGAGAAAATAGCCACCCAAAGGGATATTATGTCGACGTAAAAACTTGGAAAGAAAATTTAGAGGTGAGCGCACTCGCTCTCATTCTCGGTCTCAACATTTACTGCTTTTTCCACGTTTATTTTCAAAGAGATGACTTTTGTCAGCTGATCTGTAACTTAAATTTTTTTTTAGTTAATAAATCTATTCTGAGAAGAACTGGATCTCCGGTTTTCTTGGTTTACGTATTTTTAAGCGGACACGCAGCGACGGTCATCTGTATCGTCATTTTTGGAAGTAATAACGTGTGGTCACATTTTACGACCATTGAGATTTTTGGGTTCTTCATTCTTCTGATTCCGCTAGTAGTACTCAGTCTCACTGCTTTCTGGTTCCTTTACCCATTAGTCACTCTACCCTGCGTTCTGGCCATCTACTGCGCCTCCACAGTGAAGGCGTTGGTAGAGGGAGCGAAACGAGCTCGCTCTCCTCTGCGCACACGCAAACTCACCGCGCAACTGATTCGACACTACCACGAAATGAATAAATTGATTACTCGGGCTGACCAACTTTGTTCCACGCCTTTATACCTCTTGAGGATGGTTAGCCTGATTGTGTTCGCTAACATCTCAAACATCTTCGAAAACTCTCTCGGTCAGCAAGAGTGGTGGAAAATGGCCGCGATTGTCAATTCCATCGTCACGCCATACGTCGTCTTCATGCTCATTTATCTCAATGTAGCGCCAATTGCCAATGCAAAGGTATATGATTTTTTTAAATATAAGAATTTTAAAATAATATTTTGGCTACAGGGAAATCATCTCTTAAAAGTTAAAATAACTTATACTATTGAATGAAGTGATGCTCACGTCAAAATGCAGCAATTTTACTTTAAAAATAATACTATCGTATAACGTGAAATTTGTTATGTCACATATACGGACTGAACTACAGTATTATCTTTTGTTTTGTTCTTGATAAATTCGTTTTGTCAATTAAATATTGCAATAATAATCATTAAAATATATTTTTTTCAGATTCCTTCATTAGCAAGATTTTTGGCTGAAATTGCTATCAAAAATGGAGCAGTAAAAATAAGCCCTAAAAATAATTTAAATTGTAACGAATAAGCATTTTGAAATAGTTTTTGTGCGTTTATTTTAGGTGCAATTTACAGACTTAGTTCACGTAGTTCATCTACGGTTAGTGGAAGGCTGGTTCACCCTGTCAGGCACATCGGCTAACGGAGAAATGTTATCTGACGTAAGGCTATACTGTATGATTGAATTAACTACCAATCAAACCAAAAATTCACCTAAAATTAATAGTTTTTCTTGGAGCTGAATGACAAGCACAACTTGATAAATGAATACATCAGACGTTGACCGAAAACTGTTTTTAAACTTGTATATTTTGGGTTAAATTGGTAAATCTTGCTTTTACTCATTGTATTAATAATTAATGTAAGGACAGATTCGAATTTTGTTGAAAATTTAAATTTAATTAATAAATTTTTTGATTTTGTTGTTCCAATCTAACTCAGGAAAAAGATCCATAAAAGTTCACATTAACTATTTCCGATGTTTTGGATTCTGAGACGCACTTTTTACCCCGGTTTAAATATCTGAGAAAGAGATGCGCTTTAGAATGGATGACGTTTTAAAATACAAAAAAATACGTTAATCGCTAAACTTGTTGTGAATATTGGAATATAAATAATGAGAAAATGTTTTATTCTTTTAAAATCTACAAATTATTAGATATTTTATTTAATGTTAACTAATTTTTTATTTTTATTTTCTAATATTTAATAACGATGAAAAACAACTAATATATTTTTTTAATGTCTTACAGTAAATAAACTACTTTAATTATTAAATTGCAATCAATTTACTAAGAATTGTACGTGTTGGGCGCAATTTTTAATTAATAAATAATTCTTCTTCAATAAATTGAATGTGCGTATCTGTAAAATAAATATCAATTTTTTTAATAATTATTATTTTAAAAATATACCGTAAGCGAAAATAAGCTACTTAAAATTCCTAATTAAAAAGAATGTTTGTTTACATTGTTGTTCAGTGTGCGCTGCGGCGTTTCCTCCTGCCCGGTCCGTTCATCCACAGCCGGCGGTTGCTCAGCTCCTGGGCGATCTGAGCCGTGTCGCAGCTACTGCCGTCGGCGTTGATGCACGACCTTCTCTTGCCAGGGGTCATCCCTCCTGACCACCAGTTGGCGTCATTCGCCTGGTTAAGCATCATCCGGTGGTCGCAGTCGAAGCCCGGCAAGTTGAAATTGCAACGCCGTTTACTAAACGCATTAAAAAATGTACGATACAATATCGAGGCAATTACATCCAATACCAATAGTCACTTTGTATCATTGAAAAACCAATAATTTTTAAAGTTGTTAAGCTTGAGTAAAAGTTTGGTCAAAATTATCTCGAGCATCCGGTATAATTAATTTAATTATCTATATCTATAAATTTCGTTTGTTTTTACTAAAATGAATTCGTTTTTAATGACTTCTAAAGTCTCATTTTATTTTAGTAATTATCTTAAAACGTAAAAAATCAATATTATTTGGGCACTTACGTAAGTTGGCCGTCCGAATTGTCCTTTCGGTTGTTTTCCATTTGATTGATGGCTGATCTTATCAAGTCTATGGCTTTTCTGTTGCTTATCATTTCCTCATCTTCATTTTCATCTCTACAAAAAAAAAAATTAAAATCAAGTAAATCTTGCGAGTGCTTACCCTTAAATTTATCGTTTCTATAAGAATTGCTTTGAAAGTTATCAGTTGGTAAGAATTAAGAGCAGAGGGCGTATGGAGAGGGGTAGAAAATTAATTTTGACTGAATTTTAGCTAAGAGGAATCCTTAAATGTTTGATAATAAGTACTGTTGACATGGGGGTCATAAATTGCGAAAACATTGTTGGCTTATAAATTAACTTAGTCTTCGGTTTGTGTTCAATCGCCACATCAAATATATCAAAATTTGCAATCCTTTCTTTTTTTTTATTAAATTTTTCCATACAACCAACTTTAAAATAACGAAATTTCTTCCCAAAATTCATAAACCTAATGTAAGAAATCTTTAAGTGGTTAATGAATTTGAACATGACTCATTCACATTTTTGTTTTCCCCAAAATTTTCCCAAAAAATGTATATTATTGTCCGCTTTATAACCTCAACATGATTCCGCCTTAAACAGGTAGGCGATAGGGGCATTACTGTACACTGTATACTGTTGATATTGATTTTTTTAATAACCGGTATTAAATTAAATTGTAAAAAAAAATTATTGTTTATTTGCCTTAGGAAGCAAATTTATAACATTTTAAAAATTTGTAATACCGAAATGCGCACGTTGCTCAAAACGCAATGCGCAAAAACGAGTGCGCGGTGCATTTCCGAGTTAAAACTGAATTTAATTAAATCTCTGGGCTGAGTCTGTGGGGCGGTTGGGTGGTCCGCGTGAAGGTGAGTTGAACAACTATTTCCGTAACATTATTACGCGCACCTATCCGTGTGTCCAATCAATTACGTTAATTAAACCGTCGACTCGTGACTACCAACCTAATTCACTTAAGCGAATTTGTCACAACAGGAAATTAAGATTGTTTTTTAGGCTCACAGGTGGGTCATATTTTAATCCACGTGATCAGCGCGTGACATCGCTCCGTTTCTTCCCGCTTTTAGCCCTGTTTCTATGAATAAAACGGTTGCTAAGCGACCACCGAAAAGGACCCGAAATATTCCCAGGAACCACTTGAAATAACTCTTGGTAGTTTAGTAAAAAGTAGGTCGAGAATACTCCAACATAATAGTGTTAGAACTATGAATTGACACAAAGATACGAGTCAACTTCAAATTTATCTGCCAAAATTTAAATTGACGTAAAATCTGATTAATAACAAAATTGTTTTATCGTCAACTTTTGCGCAGAAAAAATTAAAATTAAAATCTAAGTAGCATGTGCGTATTTTTATTTTGAAAAAAATATTAATAAATACCGGTAATGAATTTTGAACGATTTTACACAATGACTCATTAAATACAGTACCAAATTATAAACAAAAACGTATTTAAGCTGCGAACGAACTATATTTTATCAAAAAATACTTTCAAAGTGAAAGTATGCACTTACTGTTCCTACTTTTTTTATTTGAATGACTTCCGGCTTTAAAATAGCAGATGGTATGATAACTTGGTTACCAAGAAAATTGATCGTAAACTCAAAATTTTGGCATTTGAATTTGACTCATATCTTTTTTTATGCATTTAAATTTATTTTACTATGTGTTTGATATGGCTCAATTATTTAAATATTGAAATAATCTTTGGAAATAATTGAACAAATGTTTGGTTTTCTTTTTTTCTTTTTTTTCAACCACCGTGTATAGAATTCTTCCTCCTATTTTCGACGTAATATACTGATCGATCTGCCATCGGCAACTACCATCATAAATAATAAAGAAAAGAAATGCGCAGTGTTTTTCTTCGCAATAAACATTATCAATTTATGGAAATTATATGATTTTGCCTCTTGGCGCAAATTAATATA